>CAUYQG010031930.1:0-19468 GCA_963574415.1 Tarsius wallacei | reverse complement strand
TCATGTGTCTGTCTATTTCCTCTCCTGGGTTAAGTATTGATTTTTTTAATAAATTGATTATTTTATAAGTAGGGAACTCATGTTGAGTGCATATATATTTATGATAGTTATTTCTTCTTATTAAATTGAACCCTTATCATAATGTAGTGTCTCTCATTGTCCTTCTCTACTCTTTTGGTTTCAAGTCATTTTATCTCATATTAAAAAGTAACCTCTACTCTTTTTAATGTTTCCATGTGTCTGGAAGACCATTCTCCATCATTTTACATTGCATCTATAAGTATCATTAGAAGTGAGATGTGTCTCCTGAAGACGGCAAAAGGATGGGTCATTTTTTTAAATCCAATTTGCAACTCTGTCTTTTAAGTGGAACATTTAGATTGTTGTTGTTCAAGTTAGCTATTGGTATGTGAAGGTCTGTTCCTGTCATAATGTTAAAAATTTGCTTTGTGTATGGTCTATAAGTTATGTGTCTATATGTACTTTTCTGTTAGGTTATATATATATATATACTTTTCCCCCCACGTATAGAACTCCCTTAAGCATCTCTTTTTTTTTTTTTTCTTTTGAGTTGGTGTCTCACTCAGTCACCCAGACTGGAGTGCAGTGGCCGCTCCCGGCCACAGCAGCCTCGACATGCTGGGTTCCGGCGATCCTTCCACCTCAGCCTTCCAAGTAGCTGGAACTACAGGCGCACGCTATCACGCCCGGCTAATTTTTTGATTTATTGTAGAGATGAGGTCTCGCCAAGTTGCCCAGGTGGGTCTCGAACCCGCGGGCTCAGGCAATTCACTCACCTTGGCCTCCCAAAGCGCGGGGTTACAGGCTGAGCCACCAAGCCCAGCCGAAGCATCTCTTATAGGTCTGATCTGGAGGTGAAAAATTCTCTTAGTGCGTGCTTGTCTGAGAAAGACTTTATTTCTTAATGGTTTATAAAGCTTAGTGTTTGTTAGGATACGAAATTCCTGGCTGGTATTGCTTTTTTTTAAAGAATATTAAAAATGGGTTCCCAATCTATTCTAGATTGTAAGGTTTCTCCTGAGAGGTCTGCTGCTGTTCTGATGGGTCTCTCTTGTTAAATAGTCTGTCCCTTTTCTCTAGCTGCCTTTAAGATATTTTCTTTTGTTCTAGCCTTGGATAGTCTCATGACTATGTGCATTGGGAATGTTCATCTTGTACAGTACCTCACAGAGGTTCTCTGAATTTTTTGTAACTGCATGTTGATCTCTCTAACGTGGGGGGAATTTTCTTAGATTAAGTCTGAAAATCTTATTCTACACAGCTCTCATTTTCTCCTTCTCTCTCTGGAATGCTGGTCTAACATTAATTTGGTCTCTTTACATAATCTCATACCTCTCTAAGGCTTTGCTCATTTTTAAAAAATCCTTTTTTCTTTTTTTTTGTCTGATTGGGTTACTTTTACGGATCCCATCTTCAAACTCTGAAATTTTATTTTCTGCCAATTCTAATGTGTTGTTAAACCTGAATTGTATTCTTCGGTTCCAAAAATTCAGTTTGCTTTTTTCTTAGAAGAACCATGGCAACTTTCAGTTCTTGGACTGTTTTTGTGGCCTGTTGGATTTGGGTATCCATTTTCTCATGGATCTCATTGAGTTTATTTGCCATCCATCAGTTGAATTCTGTCTCTGTCATTAGGAATAGTTCAAAACGCTTAGAATCCATTACTAGGAGAAAAATGCATCCTTTCCCGACTATTTCATGAAGAAATGATGTTTAATACAATATACAAATATGAAGCATATATTAATTTCCTGAAATTTGATAATACATGCTAGTATGTTAAACATTTACAATTTATTAAGCACTGTTTATCTCAGTACTTTTTTGTTAAAGAATGATTAGATTCCATGTATTTTTTTTTGTTGTTCCCATTATAAAAAATGAATTTTGGGTAGTATTAGTTTAGGAGAGTGATAAAAGACATAAATAGTAAATACACATTTTCAAAAGTAGCAACCTGAAAATTACAAGACTGAATATCCTTTCATTGTAGCTATTATATTTATGAAAAGCCTAATTATGTCTGAGATCATTTTTATGGATTATTCTTGGAAAATGGTACATTTCTGATAAATAGCATGTTATTTTAGTAACCTAAAATTACTGTAATTTTGCCACACTGCTAACTATTACCTTTTCTTAAACAAAACATCAAGAAAAAAAGGTTATGTGCTATTAGATAGTCCATAGATGTTTTTAAGAAGTAGAATATGATTTTAATATCATGTTGAAATCAATATGTTAAGATTATAGCTACACATACTGACATTATACTGAAAGCCGTTTTACTCCTTACTTACTAGAATCCACTTAAACCAAAAAAGGGGAAAAAAAGATGCAAGGGTAAAGGGGAAAAAGCAACTAAAAATAATCCTAGAGCTGCCTAGAATCTAAAGATTCAGTAAATTGTGTTGAGAAAGTCAACTCTAGAGCCATGTTGACTGGAGCTAAATCTCATCTCTGCCATTTTAATATCTATGGGGGGACTCCCCAAAAACCCAGAATTATCTTTTGGAGGGTGGGTCCCTTGTAGTACAGGTTTCCCCTGATAGATAATTGTTATAGGAACCCATTGACATCAGCGTACAACTAGTGTTGCTGTGAGAAGCTGCATTCAGCTTCAGTGAATACTTTTGTGTGTGTGTGTGTGTGTGTGTGTGTGTGTGTGTGTGTCAAACAGGTAACTGGTTCTTCCACTATGACACTGCACCTGCCCACACATGCTGGGTGTTCAGCAGTTTTCGACCAAAAACGGCATGACCCCCTGGCCTTACTCTTTGTATTCACCTGATCTCACTCTGAGCAATTTTTTTTTGGCTTTCTCAGATGAAAAAAGTCCTTAAAGGGAAATGGTTTGTGGAAGTGAAAGAAGTGAAACACAAAACAACAGACACACAAAATTGACAAGTTCAAAAACTTTTGAGTAAGTGGAAAAGGTGTCACGATAGGTATATTATATCAAACCAAGAATACTTTGAATGTGGTTGAAGATTAAGCATGTAAGAATAAATACACTTTTTAAATAAATAAATTCCAGGGTTTTTTTGGTACATCCTTGAATGTGACCTTGAGCAAGTTACTTAACCACCCTTAACTAATGTGTGCCTCATTTGTAAAATGAGTTATGACCATGGTAGCACTCTCATAAAATTGTTGTATTGATTGAACTAATTCTTTATAAATGCTTAGAATATGCTTATACATTGAAAACACTCAGAGTTATTTAGTATAATTATAATAATCAATTCATCATACACTGTATAATGATTCTTTAACAAAAATTTGTATTAAACTTTGTAAGGGAAATTTAGTTTTTTGACCCTGATATTGATATGTATTTTTATTCAAAACATATACTATATGACTTGAACACCAATAAATATAATATAACCTATTCTGACATTAAATATTTATATGTTCCAGTTTTAAAGACTGTATTATTTTAAGAAGGCAATTATATAATACTGTCAAATAACTCCTAACAGTTATTTGAAATATCTGTAAAGTCATTAGATCATTAGAACACTCAAGTATCACATGTGATCTAGGCTTAAGTGTTAAATAAGTATTTTGAACTATATTCAAATATGGCAGATGCACATG
Source organism: Tarsius wallacei (assembly GCA_963574415.1). NCBI lineage: Eukaryota > Metazoa > Chordata > Mammalia > Primates > Tarsiidae > Tarsius > Tarsius wallacei. The sequence goes on along the minus strand of CAUYQG010031930.1, from coordinate 15,844 downwards.
TTATTTATATTTATCAAAAATATTTTATTTTTCTTTCTCACTAGTAAAAAAAATCTCAGTAGACTCCTAAGTCAGAAATACTTGATTGCATTGTTGTATAATGAAGTGGTATTGATAATGAAGCAGAAAAAGCTTAGTTTATAATCCTCCATTCAACTTTCACCACTTTGTTCACCTAAGTAAATAATGGAACATTCAGTGCCTCAGTTTCCTTATCTTTAAATGTCAATAAAATAAAACCTACTTGATACTATTTTTAAATGAAATAATGAAAGTAAAGAGTGAATTGAGATTGTTTAACAATTGTGCATTCTATTTATGGAAATCTATGGAGTCACTTAGTTGCCATAGAGTGTCTTCTAGTGTAAACATACAGCATTTGTAATTATCAGTTACCATTTAGGTACTAATAAAAACTTACGGATGCCTTAATAAGTTATCTTAGCTAACTATCTACAATAAGATATTAAAGAGTTATTAAGTCATTTGTATATTGCCCACAATATAATTAAAGACAGGATTTTGTACCACAAATCTAAGTGTTGCGAAGTCCATAATGGATTTAGACTATACCATACTCAGTGATCTATCACAGAAACAAAGAACTGAGTACCACATGTTCTCACTTATAAGTGGACCCTAAACATTTGACATACTACTGCAAGAAAGGAATTGGCAGTAGCAGGACACTGCTGAGGGGTGGGGGTGGTGGGAGAGGCACATAACATCAAAAAGGGAACCTGATACTAATCCAGGCAAAGTGAGGTCTAATGGGAGACCCAAACTTCACCTGTACAAAAGCCACTTATGTACTCCACATCTTTAAAATAAAAAAATCTAAGTGCTAAATTGTTGATTATATCATTATATAATTTTAATGTATGGTAAAATTTTATAATATTAAAAAAGAGGACACTGGAAATACAGAAATCTAAAATTCATTTTTAAAATATTTCGCTTTATCATGGAAAATATGTTAAAGATTTCTTAAACAATAATAATATTGTGAATAAAAAAATTACTTGTTATTTTGTTCAGTACACACACACACACACACACAAATACACACACTCACTGCTCTTGATATCAGATCAAACACTTAAAGATAGCTGCTATGAATAACATTACAAGTGTGTAAAGTAATAAAAATAATGAACCATATTATAAAGTAATATACTCCAATTATTAAATGAAAGTCTAAAGATGCTTGTATTTCTGAAAACATGTCGTGAGTTTCTCTTTTGCAATTGTATTTGGATCCTAAGGAAAGGTTTCCAATATATTCAGTGGTGGAAAATATACTGTTTTTGAAGGTAGAACTCTTTTATGCCTGGTGAATAAAATAAATAATTAACCTTGATAATATTGCTTGCAGTCACAAATCCAATTGCCTATTAAAGAAGTTAGATTCTCCATTTTGACTTGTAAACTGGTTCTGAAGCGAGCTCCGAAGTACTCTGAAGCCTGAAAAAATAATATTCATGATTGTTCTAAGAGCACATTACATTCCTGAAGAAGAGCAAGCACAAGTAGAGAGCAACAGGCTTACCTACTTAAAACAAAACTCATAAAAAAAAAATGTGCTTTTACTTGGTTTTAAAGATACTTAGTGATCAATTATTGAAAAGAGTACATCAATCTTGGAGCCAGTAGTACTAAAGTACATTAAGTAGGTTTTTCTGACATGCAATTTGAAGGTCTGGGCACTTAAATTCAGGAAAGAAATAGTGTAGCATGGTTGAATTCATAAGAACAATGTTTTTTGTTTTCTATTCTGTTTTGTTTTCTTTTTAATTGTGTTTTTAATACAAAAGCAAGCAACAACTTTTCAGGAACATTATTAGCATCTAGTTTAAAAAAATATGTGGCAAGGAAAATAAGTAACATAGGAGAATTTATCTAAATAACATGATAGTTATTTAGTCATGTAAGTGAATATTCACAGACTGTATAAAGGTCTCTGAGAAACTGTTACTTCTCAGCAAGCAATAAAGAATAGCTTTATAATGCAATAGCTTAATAATTTAAGAAAGAAATATTTAAATACATAAAATAATTAACAAATGCTTAAAAATAGAGTAGAGCAAACACAATCAAGTTATCAAATATTTATTATTTGTTTTCTGATTTCCTTAAGATAATAAAGAATTATTGAGAACACTAGTGATTATGTTGGAGAATTCAATTTCTAATTAAGGTTGTAAAGAATTGTCATGTCTTATTATATATGTCCATGTTTTATATTAATGACTCAGTACAAGGCAACATATTAGAATAATTAATAAAATTGCTACTTTATATTGCTTAGTGAAAGAAGAAATAATATTAGAAAGCAACTTGGATTTGCCAACAATCAATAATAGCAGACTGCATTTTTTTATAGAATGACATTTTGATAGAGAAGAGAAATAGACTTTTTTAGAATATGGGAAATTTTTTAAAGAAACACATAATCATTCAATTTAGTGAAATTAATTATGTTTAAGTTTATGGTCAAAACAGATGGTAGACATGAAATAAATATAGATGGTGATTATTATTATTATTTTAAAGCAGGATTTATTGAGAAGACAGAAGAGCTCCCACAGTGGGAGGGGACCCGAAGGGGTTGCCTAATGTCAATTATTAAGTAGTATATTATTAAGTAGTACATTTATCATATAGAAAAAGATATGAATTTTATTTTATGTTTTATTTTGAATCATTTCTAATTTCAGAAATAATCCGAAGGAAAGATTATACTGGTGTTTAGTTTTCGGAAGCCACTTTTAGGCTCATAGTTAGTACTCTATAACTATATAAAAGAACTGTATAGAGAAACAGATGTTTGAAATTATGTAAACAAATATGGGCGCCAACTTGGTAAAATCACAGATAGAGGTTAGAATGAGCCTATAGCATTTATTTATAATGCAAACAGCCTTCCTGATTACACAGGAAGGTTCACAGACTGTACCTTCAAAATACAATAATCACCATCACATTTCAGTTCAAACGTAGCCACCTGTTTTTGATTACTTGCTACCAGCTGTCAATTTGCAGCTATTTATATTGATATCACAAGGTGTCCTCAACTTGGAGCCCTTCAGCTGACACCCTGCAGAAGCTCTGTGGTGCTTTCCCTGAACCTCACAGTAAAGGCAGCCCCACATCCTTCAATGCCAACATGCACTCAAATCTAAACAGACAGGCAGCCCAGCTGGGAGCAGATATTAAGGTCCATAGAGAGGATGCCAAAACCTCATCAGCATCAAAAAACAGTTATTGAAGAGAGAATAGCAGAATAAACAATGAAATATTAATTACACTTGTATTGACTATGCATCTACTTCTCTGCCCACCTTTCTATTCCTAAAATAGCTTTCATAAGGAATTAAGATAAGCAATTAACACTAATTAGGCACTTAACATTACCTGAAATTGTTATATGTTTATTTCTTTATTAGCCATTTATGTCTGTCTTCTTTCACCAAAATATAAGCTCTGTAAAAAGCAGTGACTTTATTTGTTCTGTTTAACAATATATCCCCATCTCCTAGAAAGCCATTCAATAAATATGTGCTGAGTAAATAAAAAGCATCCTACATGTTTATCTATGGGATTTTTGGTCCTAAATATTATATAAGAAAGTTTTAGAACATATTTTGTACCCAATAGAACAGAAAGTTCTTTTAACATCATAAGATAAAGATATATAAATTAGACTATATTTCCTGTTGTCCTTCAAATATATACTAACAATACATGTTGTGCAATACATTTTGTATAACATAACTAGGAAATTGCAACATGTAACCATTTTCTTTTTCTCTTTCACTTAGAGTATTTTTTATCAATAGAAGAGATGACTCAACCAGAGTCTATAAATAAATGGTGCATGCAATTTAGATAATTCGCTGAGAGTTTAATTAATAAATGTTTTACAGAGATGTGGACAGTGTGTGCTAACAGCAAGGTATATTCTGTTTTAAGTCTAAAGAAACAAAAGGAACAGTTGTTATCAAAATACTGTGGAGACATGTGAATAGCACTCTAGACAGGACATGTTACATTGGTTCAAGAAATGCAGCTAACACTCAGTAACACCACACGTGGTCGGGGAAGTCATAGTTCTATCTGTATCTCTCTCTCTATCTCCATCTCTAATCTCTAATTTATATTCTGTATCTGCTTGTCTCTATCTATCTATTGATCTATCTATCTAATTATCTATCTAATCTACCTGTATATCTTTATCTATCTGCCTGCCTATCCTCAGTTTCACTCTCCCTCCTCCTTTGATTTCTTGCTTGTATTGCCCTTATGCTGAACTCTACCTGAAACCAAAAGTCAAGGCAGTTTCTTGAAGACATCCATTCAGGTTAAGAGAAGATCTGGAAGGGGTCCCAAGTTGGGGGATAAATACATCAGTTGCCCAGTTTATTATGCGCAGTAGTTTTCACAATAGGTTGGGGGTAATTTGTAAAATTTGCTTCTCCAGATAAAGCAGATTAGCTTGGAGTGAGATTTTTTTGGAAAGAAATATCCCAGAGGAGATGGAGTGGCTAAAATTAAATTTAAAGATTTATACAAATAGTTCTCATGTTTACTACTGATCACTTCTGCTGATGTCAACAGGGTTTTGGACTATTAAGTCTTATTGTTGAGAACGAAACTCTGGCTATTCATGCTTTCACTTTTTTATCTACATAAAACTTTATTATACATTGAGAAATAAATGCTATACTACAATCTCTAAACAGAATATAAGTTACTTTAGCTATGTAGATATAAGTTCTGATCCATTTTTTTCTAAATGTTTATGAAGTCTGAGATTCTTTTTAAAATTTCTTTTTCCATTTTAATCAGGCATCTTGAAAATATAAATTATATTTTCCTTCACTATCTGCCCACCTTGCACTGAGCGTTCAGCAGTTTTTGACCGAAAATGGCAAGACCTCTGCCCCACTCCTCCATTCACCTGATCTCACCCTGAAAGAGAGACTTTTTTGTTTTCCTGGATGAAAAAAGTCCCCAGAGGGAAGTGTTTTGCTGATGTGGAACAGGTGAAACAAAAAAATTGCAGAAACACTAAGAATTAAGTTGAAAAGTTCAAAAACTATTTTGACCAGAGGAAAAGGGGTCTCAATAGGTGTATTGTCAATGGGAGAGTACTTTGAAGGTGACTGAACTTAAACCATGTAGAAATAAATACACATTAAAAAAAATAAACAGATTATGGCATTTTTGGGGTCCCTCTTGTATTAACACTTGTATCATTGACTCTGAAATGAAATGTTTGTATTTTATAGAGAGGTATTCATATAAAGAGGCATTCATAGTTTTAAGTGAGTTGGCATTGGCTTTATGAGAAGATAAAAAATATTAAATGCATGAGGGATAAGATGCATCTACTTCATAGGTCATAACATGCACCTTTAACCTTATTAAAAACCTCAGTAAAAGTCAACCATTATAAAGTGTTTTGTTTTAAAGAACTGAGTATCACATGTTCTCACTCATACATGGACCTTGAACAACTATCGTAATACCATAAGAAAAGGATTGATAGTTACAGGAAACTGCAGGGGTGTGGGGCGGCTGGGAGGTGGGATTGGCAGTAGTGGGAAACTGCCTGGAGAAGGGAGGGTCACACCTCATCAACAAGGGTATCTGCAGAATGAATATTTGTATACCTAACCCTGAATTATACCCCACAATTTTAAAATAAAAAAATTAAAAAATTAAAGGTGGAAAATAAATAAATAAATAAAGTTTTTTGGTTTTATTTAATGTATTTCAAATATTAGGGTTTGTTGTGTAATTGTATTTCTTTTTTCTTGAATTATAGACAGACAATGATAGATGGCTCCTCACAGATTAAGTAGTGTAATCCTTTTATTATATTTATGATATTGAAGTGCTTTATGTAGTTTAAATGATTTGCTTAATTTCAACATTTCAAATTTCTGACTGTCACTTAACATGAGATGCTATATTTGCCCAAAAATCCACTGAAAATATTTCCCTAATTCCATTGGCATCCTATTTACTTACTGTATACAATAGGCATTTTTCAGGATTGATTTGATATAACTTTTAGAATATTTGATATTTTTGTTCTTTTTATATACTTTGAAATTCACAATAGTATTATTTTATATATTTTATTTAACATTTGACATCTTCTCAGGCTCTTTCATGAGATACTATTTTTCTTTCATTTGTTTTAAGAAAGTATCTTTTTCAGATCCCATACTTAATGCTCTTATTTTTCATCATATACTCTCTCTCTTTGGATGACTTTGTTATCACCTCCATTGGTGTTCCAAAGAATTTTCTACTCATTTTATATTCTATTTTCAATAAAAATGCACTTCACCATGACTTCCAGTATCACCACATTTTAATAAACTCTCAAGTTAAAAATAAGTCCAACTTACATGTTTAGTGCCTTCACTTGGATGTCACACAGATGTCTCAAGCTCTAGAGATGCAAACCTAACTCATTGCCTTCTCACAAAAATTATCCTTTCTCATTGTCTTCTTTCAAAAAAATGGAGTCAGCATCCACTCAATTATTCAAATTATAAAATAGGAAAATTGTTTTCTCTTTTAAATATCTTTGTGTATATATATATATTTATATATATTTTTTTTTTTTTTTTTTTTTCTGAGTTGGAGTCTCACTCTGTCTCCCAGCAGACTGGACTGCAGTGGGAGCGGCCACTGCAGCCTCGACCTGCTGGACTCTGGCGATCCTTCCGCTCAGCCTTCTAAGTAGCTGGAACTACAGGAGAGCACTTCCACGCTCGGCTAATTTTTGATTTATTGTAGAGGTGAGGTCTCGCCAATTTTCCCGGGCAGGTTTCGAACCCTCGGGCTCAGGCAATCTACTGACCTCAGCCTCCCAAAGCGCGGGATTACAGGCTGGGCCACCCAGCCCGGCTGTCTTCTTTTTTTAAACATCACCAATCTTGTTCTCTATTTTAAGATTCAAAAATTATTTTTTCAAGACCCAAAATTTCACAATATCTTAAATAATGTTCCTTAACAGCCTATTCTCAACATTCCTTCTAAATATCCAAATATCTGTTTCTAATATCCAAATCCGGATGTACAATAGTCTTGCATAAAGTAGTTTCCCTGATTTGGTTATATAATATCTTTGTCTAAAATAGCCTATCTGTTATGGTCCAAACTCCTTAGAAGAACATACTAGAGCCTTTACAACCAGATCATCAGCCACTGGACACCTTTAGCAGCCTTTCCCTGAGAGATGTTGAACTATTTTCAGATGCAGGGATATTTCTAATTTCTAATTCACTCCATGTGTTTTAGCAACTCTTGCTGTTTGGAATGATTGTCTCACTTCACAAAAAAATGTCATTGTACTAGTTTATTTTACATCTCATTCATCTAGTTGAGTTTTAATACTGTCTAGGAATTCTTCCCCTGCCCTTGTATACTGTCTGAAGTGTCCTCAAGTCTTGTAAATTTACAACATGCATAAACTGTCATAACATTTACCATGTTATAGGCTAGCGGTTTGTTTATGTGTAGGAATTTTCCATAACCTTCCATTAAGATTCTTTCATTCTTGTATTACTCATCTTTAGCACATAGCAAAAATCTATTGAAAAAGTTAATGATCTTAATTGAACAATGTCCCTTATTACTATCCAAATATCTAATAAGATGAATAAAGCCACAAGTTATTATTTTCATCAGTCTTTTGCAATATAGTTTTAACCAAATTGTCCCTAAATCACTAAGGATAAAATTTTACAAAAAGTTTTTTAAGGTTCAGAATAGCATGTACATTTATATGCTATTATATATTAGTATGCTGCTCAGAAGTATGACACATTACAAATACAATAGAAGTGATTTAATGAATGACATTACTTTGAGAGGTATTCCTAAACAGTGATTACTTTTTATTTTCTATTTTAGTTTTTTTTTGAGTCGGAGTCTCATGCTATCGCCTAGCCTGGAGTGCAGTACCATGCTCACAGCCACCACAACCTCGACCTGCTAGGCTTAGGTACCCTTCCACCTCAGCCTTTCAAGTAGTTGGAACTACAGGCGTATGCCACCACATCCAGCTAATTTTTTTTTGTTATTTATTGTAGAGACAAAGTCTTGCCATGTTGCCCAGGCTGGTCTTGAATCCTTGGGCTCAGGCAGTCCTCTCGCCTTGGCCTCCCAAAGTGCTGAGATTACAGGCTTGATCCATCCCACCTGGCCAGTGCTTACTTTTTAAAACTAAGATCTTCTGAAAAAACTATTAGAATAAAACACTATGGAATTTGAATAATAAGAAAGAAATGGGAATTTATTTGATTATTTTTTAAATTCAGTATACGACAATGTAACTTTTTGAAACTAGGAAGAAAAAGCAACATAAACTGATATTTTTAGGTTTTTATATGATTTTTCTATTAAAAAGCCGAGTAAACCTTGAAGATTTAAACCTTTCAGTTTTATTTCCAAATTTTGTATTATTGCCTCCTCAAAATGGCACAGAAAAGCATTCAGGGTATGAACATTTCAATTTAATAACCAAGCAGATGGTGCTTGTTTGTCCTGTGAGATATATAGTATGAGATAAGTTTCAAAAGAAAAAAAAAATTGAGTTTAAATATCCAAACAAAAATTTACAATATGTACATTTTAGATTAGATTTTTTTAGAATGACTAAAAAGAGTACAAAATGTTTCCTTTACAAAATTAAATATTTATTTAGAGTATACAGCATGATGTTAATATATATGTGTGTTTATATATATACACACACACAGGAATACATATATTTTACATATATTATATATTATTACTTAATACATATTTTTAGATATGTATATAATTATTTAGTGGAAGAAATTAACATACCCATCATCTCACATAGTTGCTCATTCCTGCTCACCGTGTGGCAAGAGGAAGTATAACCTAGTCATTTAGCAAAAATCCTGACTACAGAAATCTTTCTTAAGGCTAGGTTATTAAAATCTCATGCCAACTTCTAAAATAAAATGTAAGGTTGTGATTTTCATATATTCTAAGCATCATAGGTATTTATTGCTGATATGGACGCATATGTTATTTAATACTACCATTAAAATTGTCATGCAGAATCCTAGAGGGCAGAGAGATGTTAATACATTCTAATCCTCACATTTCCCTTCCCATTTTTTTTGAAGTACTTTGGTGAAACAATTAGAATAAATGCCAGTTTATTTATTTATTTTTATATTTGTCATTTTGCTGCAAATTTTTGATGTTTTTAATATTTTGAGGTTCATAATGTCTCTTTGTGGTTAAGATATAGAAAAACTATTTCACAAACATTTTATCAACGGACACTTTTCATTCAATTTTATGTTTTATGAAACAGGAGCAGCTTCATTTGCAACAACTAATATTAAAACCTTCATTTTGTAGATCGAGAATCTCAAGTTCAGAAATATTATGTACCTTTGCTAGACCATGAAATAAATGAAAAGAGAGAGGAACTAAGATTCTTCTCACTCATAATAAAAAGTTCACTTAAAAAGTATGCTTGCAAACACAATTTCATTTTTAATCAAAATCTTTAAGTTTGGTCAAGTTAAATGATAAAAACAAAGAACTATAAACACTCAATTAAAAAATCAATTATAAATATCTTCACTATGAATCCTTGGTATCCAGTTAAGAACTTGGAAGTTATAATAGGCAACAAAATTTCTGTAATTAATTGGCAATATGTTCGTGACTGTTCATTTGAAACACATGAGGTGTCTCAGAAGTGCAAAAACAAGTGTCTGAAAGTAATTGGTCAATAGTTTTGTATACCATAGCCAATGACCTTAAGTAACTTCAAAAAAACACATGTTTTGTACAATAACCAAACTAAAGACTTTATGGATTTTATTACCTCAGCCAAAAGTTCCATAAATATTTATTTCTTTAATCAATTATTTATATCATATATTTTGTAAACTTTTTTAAAAACAAAGATTCTGAAATTCTGTTTGATATTTACATTCCAGTTTTTATACATCTACAAAAAATTCTGATTCTAGCCTTTCACTGATATAAACTTAACTATTGCTCTTTCCTTGCAAACAGAATTGCAAAACATGTTTGTTCCTTGTCACTGATGCATGCAATCATTTAAAGGAAATTGGCAGGAAGGATCTGAGAATTTGGCTCTGTGGTTTGAAGACATTTTGTCTATGCCTGTGTGAAGGCAGGTGGCAAAATGTGAATCCAAAACTATATCCATTATGTTCATTTACTTTACCATTTAGAAAGCACAGATGTTAACTATATAACAAGGTGGTTTTTATTGTAATCACCTGCTGTTAGGGTCCCTCCTGGCACAGTAGCCGAATAGACTCTTGTTTCCTTCTCATTTACAAGGTGTTTGCTATTTGATGGCTCAAAACAAAACTGAAAATTATTTTTCATTCATAAGAATATGTAAAACAAGATAATTTTGAAGGTAAGTCATTATAAGTCTGAATCACATAATATAATACATAATTTTATGCATTCATCAGAATGTGATTTGCATTGGTTTTCAGCTTAAAATCTAGCTACTCCTTTGTTTACTTTTTGATTTGTTATTGCTTAGGCAGAATTCTTTCTATTCACTGAAAATCCTGAAAAATTAAAAAAAATACTTGATTCTCTCCCTTCTTTTAGCTTTTACTATTTTTCTTTTTTTGTATTTTCCTTTTCCTGCTAATTAAAAATGTATAGAATTTTTGTTCTTAAGTATCAAATAATATATATAAATATACACGATTATACTTGTATTTATCTAATATATAATAATATATTCTATATAATACATATAAATTATAAGACCTTTTATCACGTCTAATGTGAGTGAAGCTTTTTTTTCCTTTTCCTTTTCCTCTTTGAAGGAAATCTATTTCTCAAGTGTTCTGAATTCACCACCCTCGATACCTCTAAAGTACTGAGTTTTAAAATTTCATTCCTCTAGTAACTTGGTTCTTAACCCGAGACTTGGTCAAAGATAGGGTTGCATATTCTGTTCTGTTACCATAGCCTTTTACTGATATTGGCCTGTTTTCATAGACAAAGTAAATAAAAATATTTGTTTCTGTTTCTCTGTTGATTTATCTCTTTGCATGAATATCACTTTTATAAAACACTGTAAAAACTGATAAATTACAAATTTATTACAAATTATGTGTTGGAATAATATGTGATAAACATTATAATTATTAAAGCAAAATTAGCCACAAACGGCATGCATTTATCCAATCATTTAATAAAAGTGGATTTACCATCTTTGATTTAATAAATATAACCAAATACTAGCATAGAAAGATTAATGATATAATCCTTTACCCTTAGTTAAAAAGTAATCTAATAGAAGAAATCACAGCTTCTGAAATGTTCAGATAGCTTTCCTAAGAAGTCAATGTTTTTTTTTTAATCATTAAAAATACTTCCTTTCAAATAAAATACTTAAAAAATGTAAATCTTAATATGGTCCAAAAGAACCTGTCAAATCTTCTTCATATAACTCTTCATTGTCCTTCAATGAAATCTATGCTTAATTAAATCTCATTTTAAAAAAATGTTATAAATATATACATTTCTTACTTGGAAAAAGTTTGTTTTTATAAAAAATACCCTTTAATTCTAAGTAGTAATCTTTGAAATAATGTATTAATTAAAGAATGTTAAATGTTATAACAAATAAATAAAGACACAGCAATGGCTAAAATATGATAAACATTTTATTGCTCATATAAAAACTAGATGTATTTCTAAAGGGATGGTAGTTATCAAGTAGGTATACAAAAACTCAGATTTCCTTCATCTTATGGCTCTATCATCTTCAAGATATGGCTTTAATGTCTCCCCTGCTCAACTGTATCAGATCCATTAAATAAATGAACATTGAGAATCACCTACAGAAGGCTTTCATAGTCCAGGCCTAGAACGATTATACATCACTACTGTTCATTTTCCATTGTTAAATCTCTGTCACTCAACCACAGCTCACGATAAGAAACTTTAAAAAAATGCACCCTCATGTGAATGTAGGAAGAAAAAGAAAAGCTTTTGTAAACAGCTAATCATGATGTGTCCCGATGATCCATTTTTCTATTGAAATTAGTGAATGTGCATGGATGTGTGGATGTTCATGTGCATGTAGTATTAAATCACTCACATATTAAACAAGAATCATTAGAAGTTCTCAATGGTAATTTTGAATTCCTTTTTATAAATTTTAATTGTCTTTTTAGATCTTGGGGAATACACGTATGTTCATTATATGGACATATTGTATAATGGTGGGATTGAGTCTCAGGTGGCCAGACAGTGAACAGTGTATATCATAGGTAATTTTCTGAACACTAACCTCTTTTTTTCCTCTCCCTTTATAGGTGTTCCCAGTGTCTATTATTTCCATCCTTTTGACTATTTAGCTCCCACATACGAGTGGGAACATGTGGTGTTTGGTTTTCTGTTTCTGTGTCAGTTCACTTAGGATGATGATCTATAGTAACATCCATGTTGCCGCAAAGGACGTGATTGAATCTTTTTAAAGTAGTATTCCATTGTATATATCTGTACCACATTTTCTCTATCCGGTTGATCATTGGTGGGCACTTATGTTGGTTCTGTGATTTTGCTATTGTGAATAGTGCTGTAATGAATGAGTACAGGTATGTTTTTTATATATTGATTTATTTTCCTTTGGGTAGATCCCTAGTAGTGGGATTGCTTGGTCAAATGGTCAGTTTTCAATTATTTGAAAAATCTCCTTACTATTTTCCATAGAGGATAAATTAGTTTACAATCTCACCTACTATTGAGGAGTGTTACCTTATCTCCATTACTGTGCCAATATCTACTGTTCCTTGACTTTCTAATAATGGCCATTCTGACTGCTATGAGGTGATATCTCATTATAGTTTTTATTTATATTTCTCTGATGATTAATGATGGTGAATATTTTTTATGTTTGTTGGCTGCTTGTGTTTCTTATTTTAAGAAGTGTCTATTCATGTCCTTTATCCACTTTTTGATGGGATTATTTGTTTTTTCATGTTGAGTTGTTTCGGTTCTTTGTAGATTCTGAATATTAGCCATTTGTCTAAGGTGCAGTTTGCAAATATTTTCTCCCATTTATTAGGTTTTCTGTTGACTTTAATTGTTATGTTTTGCTCCCTTCACTATTTTCACTTGTGTTGTACCTTAAATATAAGAAGAAAATATGTAATAAATCACTTCCTGTTATCTTTATCTTCCAACGATAATTTCTAGTCTTATTTTTAGATTAGAAAATATTTCCAACTAATATTACTTGAAATAGTAGGCAATGTATACAAAAAATTCTGGGCTAGGCATAGTGGTTCATGCCTGTAATCCCAACAACTTGGGAGGTTTAGGTGGGAAGATCGCCTGAGGCACGAGTTTGAGACCAGCCTGGGCAAAATAGTGAGACCTTGTCTCTATTAAAAATATAAAATTAATTTTAAGAAAAAGAAAATTTTGGTAAATTTGTGTAAATAGTTTTCTTGCCTCTATTATTGAAAATGAATTTTGGAAAATGTTTTAAAACAGTATTTTCTACTTAAAAGCATTTTATAGTAGAGTAAAAGTTTAAAGATATTAGCACTTTAATGAAACTTTTAAAAAGTCTTTAATGTCTTTTATAGAAAATTACTAAATAAACCAAACCAAGTACTTAAAATACTTTTAACTTTTTCATTATATTATGACAAAAACAAACAAAATATTATTGGGTTTTGATAGTTATAATGTTCTGAAAAAAATTATTAATTAAAAAGATGTTAACTAAGTTTTCCTTGTAATTACTATTACTGAAGAATGGGTTAACCACATATTTTTCATGCCAATTTTATTAGAATATATGTTCATGCTTACATTTTAAAGTATATTACAAAGGATATCATTTTAAAACAATCAAGCTGGCTTCAGATTTCACTAATAAATTTAGAATTGGATTGTTTTTTTCTAGCCCCAAATTTCCTTCACTAAACTAAAGGAGCCATCTGATGCAATGGCTTAAAAATAAACTACAGTATGGTATGTTTGATTGATGTACTTTTGTTAGAAAGTTCATACTCTATGTCTATTTCAAAATGCAAATACTGCATTTTGGGAATGTTTTAAATCTGCAGAGAGACAGGTAGATGATTAAAACTGGAAACTGAAGATGAATTTTGAGAACTGTAAGCCCTTTACCTTATTTATGTAAGTTATATGAAATAAAATTTCAGGGAAGTATTTTGACTATTACTACATAAAATAGGAAGAACCAACTCAGTGAACAAATTGCCCCTTATGTGCTGAGTAAGTTATTTGATAAAGAAAGTTATTGCTTATTTTCAATAGACATTTTTAGCTTTCCATGAATGTTGAAAAATTCTAGTCTTTAAGTTCTCATAATAAAAAACAAACCAGTTTACTTCACCAAAATATTATCAGTTTTAGTCATTATTAGATAAATGTATAACTTTATATAGTAAATAGTAGAAAAGTAACGTTAATAGTATATTTTATCACATTAAGTAAATTAATGCATGTATGCCATAGATGCTAATATTAAAATGCTCAAATTAATTTAATGCTAATTTATTTTTTTCTTTATTTCAGTTTATGCATTTGTTTTCTTCTCATCACTAAACTAAGCATTTGCGACTGGCAAATTTTTTACTATCCTAATACTGAGAGAGGGTGAAAATTTAAAAAGATCTAAAGCTGATTGCTGCAAACTTTTGTCGTTAAGTACAAGTGAAACGATCTTTTCTAAATTGTCACCTTTTTCACAATACAGCTGAAAGTTGCAGACATATTCAGTATTTGCTTCAGACATCCCTCTGACTAACATTCCATACTTTGTATTTTTATTCGGATTATAAACCTGAAAAGATAGTCCTCCAAAATAAGTATCTGAATTCATCTAAGGAAAGTTCTTGTTCAGGGTTGCACACAGTGTGGAGCTTATTTAAAACACATATTATTATGAGTTCAATTTGGCATAATCTGCTTGGATTTGATTACATTTCTGCATTATTTGAAAAAATGCAAAAACTGCTAAAGTTTTAGTAATCTGTTTCATGTCATTATTTTTGAAAATAAAGGCATTGCAACTGACAGACTTGTTGACCAGTAATCATGTATTGTGGTTTTCTTCACTTGTCCTATCAATTATTTAGTGCTAGAATTTTTTTCATCTCGGATACCATCGTATTGCTCCACTTTTTTGATTTCTTGGGACATTTATATATGTGGTGCATCTGATCATAATGCCTGTTAGTTTCAGTTGCAATCATTTCTATAAAATCCTCTCCGATAAATAGTCTGACAACTTCACTTAAACTTTGAGGATCATTTGGAAACACCTTGACAACTGGATTACCAATGAACACTTCTAAGATTCTTTTGGGATCATATTTTGTCTACTCAATGTCTGATTCATTCTCACCAGTACAAATTTCATTGTCATAGATTATCTGCATTATATTTCTTCATTTACATTACATCATTACACCACTGTCTCATTACCACTAATAAGTTCACTGGATTTACCTTCAACCTTGGAAATTTCATCAGCATATATTTCTCCATTTTCCATAATGATGGTAAATTATGTTTAGTGTTGAAGTATGAAAGCCCTGAAATATCAAAATACAAATACACAACACTAATCATAGCAAAATAGTGACCAACTTGCAATTTTTACCAACTATGGAATAACAACATCGTGCAGTCGATATCAGATAATTATCTCAATTAACTTTCTCCTTGTCTACCTATTCATTTTCAGTCAAAATATAATAACACATACATATGACTACGTTGC
>CAUYQG010031927.1:0-14678 GCA_963574415.1 Tarsius wallacei | reverse complement strand
CACTCATAAGCGGACCTTGAGCAACTATCATAATACTTCAAGAAAGGGATTGGCAGTAATGGGAAGCTGCTGGGGCGGAAGGGTGGAGTATGGGATTGGCAGCAGTGGGAAACTGCCAGGGGAGAGGGGACCACACATCATAAACAAGGGTACCTGCATAATGAACATTTATATACCTAACCCTGAATTGTACCCCACATAATTAAAATAAAAAATTTTTAAAATGAGTCATTAACCTAAATAGTTTTTAGGCTCCTTCTAGCTCTAAAAGTCTGAGATCAAGAAGGTGGTTCCTGGGGTTCAAGGAAGGGTGGAACCAATTCATCCAAGAGACAGAGGCATTCTGGGTGGAGGAAACAGCACAAGCAAGTAGGGGAGGTAGCTGGACTGGAGGCAATGACCCTAGGGCATTTGAAGGGTACAGAAAACACTTAGCATGGGATCTGACTCAATCAATTCCCTTCTCTTTCCCTGAGCAAAACTTCCCGTTTTCACATCTCTATTTCCTCCATTAAATGGAGGATAATGTTTGTGTTAGATGTGTTGAACCAAACTAGAAAAGTCATAACTTGGCACATGGCTGCCCAACTAAGGACTAAACTTCCCAGCCTCCTTGGACTTGGTATGGCCATGTGGCAAGATCCCCACCAATGAATGGAATGGGAGCGGGAGTATCGTGTTGCTACTTCCAGGCCTGGCCCTAAAACACTACTCATGTACTCCTCCCACTTTTGATCCTTTCTGAAAACATGGCAGGGGCACACCTGTGACCCAGTGTGACCCCGCAGACAAGGGCATCACCAAAGGGTGCTGGGAAAAGGATCACAGTGGAAACTGGGTTCTTGTTTGACTATATGGAGCAGGGCAGCCCTCGCCCCTCCCACCTGTTACATGAAAACCTTTCTGTTCTCTGTCTGACTAGGGGCAGAGGGGAAGCACAGTTGACTCCTCAATGTCAAGTTTTGAGGGTTTCCGAGTGTTAGTTTGCTTTTTCCTCTCACGGGGAGCTCTGTCTTTGACCTCACTCCCTGGGTGATGGCTATCAGCCCACTAAAGTGAATAGAAGATTCCTATTTAAATAAAAGAAAGGAAGCAAAGAAGGAAGAGAGGGAGGGAAGGAGAGAGAAAGGGAAGGGAAGAAAAGCATGGAGTCAAATAAAGATTTCTAGGGTCACAGAGCTGTAAGAAGTCTTAGAGATGGTCTTGTCCACCTCCAACCCTCCCAGTCACCTCCTCCTTCCCTTTTTGCAGAAGAGCAAATCCAGTCTCAGAGAGATATTGACTAAAATGTTTGAGATTTGGGGGGACAACCAGGTGACATATATGTGGTGTTGTCCACGGTCCTGAAATTTTACTTACTCTAAGGCATGCTTGTTTCTCCCACTATGGGATATAGATGGTTTCTATCTGATCTCTTCCAGGAATTCTGAACCAAGAAAGAGAAGAGGGGGTCATGGGACTGAAGGAAGGTCACTGAAAAAGAGGGGCATAGGGACAGAGACTGTAGAGAAGCCAGGCTGTAACAGATTGTCTGGGAGAAGAGGAGAGATTTTTGTTCTTACATGGTTTTCAAACAATGGCAGTTACCTGGAAAGAAACCAACCCTATTCCACTATAGCCTAAATATTAAATGACTGAAGAAGAAGAAGAAATGTATGTCTCAAATGATACAAAGCTGTGCATGTGTCAACACAAGCAAACTAATTCAGATGGACATGCCGAACAAAAGTGGGAGGTGCAGGAGGGGGTGGTTGTAGTGATTCTTTGTTTTTCTTTTCTGCCTGATGAAAAATTTGCAATTTTTACACTGTCAGAAAGCAATCAAGACTGTGATTATGTTTCACAATTTTGACAGCTAGTTTCATGTACTTTAAGTCGTTCTATTCTGTTCTAGACAATTTGAACAATTTGCTTTTCCCTGGGAAGTTGAGGAAGGACAGCACATGCCTCGACTTCCCACTAAACCTGTGTGGAGTACAGACTGCATGGCTGGCATTTGCTGAACTGCTCTAAGCACATTATGCATGATAACTCACTTATTCCTCATAATGACCCAGGGAGGCAGGCACTCTTACAGCAGACTAGGAAATGGCGTGTCAAAGTGGTGGGTACCTGTTCCAAGGTAGTCTGGCTCCACATCCTGCACTTCTCAACCCTGGTTAGTCCAAGCCTTGGGATGTTACTTGGCCACAGGAGAACAAGACACAGGTTTCCTCTTCCCAGGGCGGCCCTTTCCTCTCCATCTCCATGCAGATGCACCTCAGAGCCAGGATGTGTTTGCTGAAGGAAGACCCACTGCTAAGGAGTTGCCCAGCTCTCCTGTGACTGAGACACAAGGCTGGTCTTGGAGGGGAAGCCACGGGGAGGAGAAAGGAGACTCCTGGTGAGACCCAAGCTCCTGCCCTCATTCATTCCCCAGGAAAACCTGGCCAGGGAGGAAGATCCAATTTCCAAGCATGGTTGAAACTGGAGCTGGGCGCCCCCACTCGCTTGCCTCCTGTGTCCCCTCCTCCATGTGTGCTGATGTGGAATAGTCTCAGGGCACAAGAGGAAGCATTGTTCCTGCCCCCACTTTATATGACCCAACTCCCAGCAGAGCGTGGAGAAGTTTGTGTAACTTTCCTGGAGGTTAAGAGCAGGTCAGCACAGGGCTGCAACCCAGGCTACTCTCCCAGCAAAGGGAGCCTTGGGCTAAGCCAGGCGGCCCCGTGGGAACAGAAGTGCATACCTGCTGTCCATGCCCTGAAACAGGAGGGCAGCCCGAGCTGCTGGGTGTGAAGCCACAGACTCCAAGTCCCCCCCGCTGGCCTCCTTGGGCCTGGGCACAGAGGCAGATCACAGATGTCTCAACTGACAGGGAACCTGGAGGCAGACAGCCCAATGCTCACGCTTGATGGGGTGCACATTCAGGCCCAGAGAGGAAAGAGGAGCTATCATAAATCATGCACCTTACTGAGTGCCATTCATTCACTTGTTCACTCATTCATTCATTCAGCAAACACTTGTGGAATGTCAAGAGCAGACAATATCCTAGATGGTTCATCACATTTCTTATTTAGGTTGGCATCCAGGAGAAGAAATTCAGGCTCAGAGAGGACGTGTGATCTTTCCAAAGTCACACAGTTGGTTTGAGGCAGGTCTGCTGAGAGCCAGCCCAAGACTCTTTCCTTTGCACCAAACATGAAAGCATGTCTATATGGTATATGGAAAGTCAGATGGAGGAGGGGGTCCCAAGTCATCTGATACATTCCCCTGTCTCCTGGCAAGTAATATGACACAGTCAATTCCACTCAACAATTGATTTGGTGTCTACTCTGGGCAAAGTACTTAATTGATTCTCTTCTTCTGGGAAGGTTTCCAGAA
Organism: Tarsius wallacei; assembly: GCA_963574415.1. NCBI lineage: Eukaryota > Metazoa > Chordata > Mammalia > Primates > Tarsiidae > Tarsius > Tarsius wallacei. Next base: position 11,315 of record CAUYQG010031927.1, on the reverse strand, counting down.
ACCAACCAGCCTCCTGCATTAGGAAGTTAGTACTGACACAATCTTTCCTCCTTTTATTTAAGCCATTTGCCCATTTGTCATATATGGGATGTGAAGGTAGCATGTGTTTCGAGCAAGGTTCTTCCCTGTCATAGGGAATGGGATCATGAATATGGACGTGCAAAGGTGTGTTCATGCTCTAGCATTTGTAGAAGGTCAGAGCCCAACAGAGATTGGTGGGATGAATGAAAATGTACCCAAGTTCTACATGTAAGCAACACTGCAAAGGTTTACAGAAGATGTACATGCACACACTTTCTCAGTCCACAAAGCAATCCTGGAAGGCAGGCGCTTTATCCCTATGTCACAGACGAGAAAATAGAGGCTCAGAAAGCATAGATAGATTGCTGAGGGCCACAGTGCTCATGAGCAGCAGAGTCGAGACCCACACCCAAGCCTTTTGGCTCCTAGTTCAGCGCTCCTCCTATGATGCCATGTGATCCAGGTACACATGCCTGGTACCTGAAAGGCGCAGTATAATATAATGTTGGTGGCAGGTGTGTTTCTCTGGCATTTTTGCAGGAAGGGAAATTTTTGCAGTTGGGCTGGAAGCCCAGTTTCTTCCTTCCTGAGGGGAAGGGGTGGAAGTGGAGGAGGGGTGTCTATCCGGCCAGATGTGTTGGGAGGGAGGGTGAGTTCATGGCTTGGGTTAATGATCCCTGCTGCCTGTGACACTGGATTGTGGGAACAGGTGGCCAAGCCCAAGCTGACCATCCCAGGAGCAGGGCTGGCGAGTAAGGAGGCACCAGCTGTGGTCCAGAGAAAGATGACTTTTCATAGTCACTGCACCCCAGGGAGACAGATTCGAGGTAGCTCATCCCACGGTCGCCACCTCAGTTAAGACCCCCATGCTCACCTGGGCCATGACAAGTGCCTTCCCAATGACCTAACCTCATTTGGTCTCAAGCTGCCTCCTCACTGCTGGCAAAACTGGGCTTATATGGCACAAACTTGCTTGTGTCACTTCTCTCCAGAGAACCCTTCAATCTGTCCCCCAGGGGAGCCAAACCTCTGACCATTTGGTCCCAGCTTCCTCTCCTAGACCTGATCACAAAACTCCCATCAAGCACCCTGCACCCTCACAGATGTTTCCACCTCCATACCTTTGTCCTCGCCATTCCCTTTGCCTGGGATGCCCTTCCCCTCAGTCTCTGGTGTTGATCTTTTCCTCTTCTTAGCTGGCAACTCTGTTATTCTTTTGTGATGTTTGCCCCCTTCTACCATGCATTTCTGTGCATTTTGTCTCCTTCCCTGGACCATGAGTTTCTGGAGTGTCTCATCTAGTCCCCTCCGGTCTTCAGCAGGACGCCTACTCATGGAAGGGGTTTGGGAGGCTACGGTGGATGTGGGAAGGGGCTGGGGAGGGCAGCAGGTGGCACGCTCACGGTCCAGGCTGCAGACCCAAGTTGAGCCTGTATTCAAATCCTGGCTCTGGCACTCATTAGCTGTGTGACTGCACAAGTTATTTAATATCTGTGCCTCAGTTTCCTCACCTGTCACATAGGGATAATAATAGTATTTGCCTCATGGGAATTTTTGAATTAAAAGCTATAAAACATTCACAGCAATGACTGGCACATAGTAAGTATTCAGGAAGTGTTGAGTATTATTTATAATTCAGTTACATAAATGGGCTAGGTGAGATGTTATTGTCATGAGAATTTCAAATACAGAGTGAGAACTCATTTATTGAGCACCTGCTGTGTGCCAGTCAGGGTGCTAGGTGTTTCCACATGTTTTTCCTCATCCAGTCCTCACAAGGAAGCTGGGAGGTTGGCAGCAGTCCCATTTTTTCATATGAAGAATCTGCTGCTCAGAGAGATTATGTGATGGGCCTGTGAACACACAGGAAATGATGGGACTGGCACTGAACCCAGATCTGCATAACTCCGTGCTCCATGCTCTTTCTGTTCAACACTACTGAGTCAGGAATGCAGAAGGAGATCCCCGTGATGCAGTCCCTGGAAGGAGGCATACCCCCCATCTCCCTTCCTGGGCACCCTTCCTAGTCCCTGACCAAGGCCCAGCCCTCCAGGGAGCAGTGGAGCTGGTGCCAAGGTCAAGGTGGGGGTCATAGGGGCTGGGGACCTTTCCTGAGTTCCCACAGACCTTCCCTCCCCTCTGCCCTCTCCTCCTGCAACTGAACCAGAGCTGCCTGTTGGGTTAGCCTGGTTGGCTTCCAGGAGGCTGCAGATGGATGGGCAATGTGCTTCCGTCAGGGGCCATCCCAGAGGTGTCGCTGTGTCACTTACCCAGGCCTAAGCTGGTGACAGATAGGAGCTCCTGGGGACGTAGCCTACGTTGTGCTGGGGTTCTGGCTCTGGCAGCCCTCAGTGAGTCTTGCGCAAGCTACCTTAGTGCAAAGGGACTCAGTTTCTCCATATGCAAAATGGGGGAAAATCCCTATTCCCCAGACTGCTGTGAGCATTACTTAAGATTGTAGACTTACAGCACCAAGGATGGGGCTTAGTAGGTGCTCAGTAAACATGGGTTTCCTCCCCCCACCCCCCAACCACCCTTTCCTGGAGCTCCCTTAGGACCTTCCCTTGAAGGCCTTCTCTAATGTTTTTGAAGAGCTTGGCCTGAAAGTGTCCACCCACTCTACCCTGGGTAGCAGAAGCTGCCTGGGGTGCTGTACTGGACCCTTTTTTCCATATGTGGTCCTGGTCACTTTGGCCTCTCTCTTTTGGTATGGTGTGGGGAGGGCTCTGTCCTTCCTTCAGCCCTGGGGCCTTGTTCTTCCCGACTCTAGACACCATTGCTGCTAGGACTAGAGGTGCCTGAGAGACTGTTTTGGCCAAGGAGGAGAGTGAAACATAGAGTCCGTCCCTACCTGGGCCATGTTCCTATTCCCATGAGTTGCCATTTAAAAACTTCCCACTAGGCCCTAATTTGCCTTGTCTCTTGCCCAAATTCCTGGCATTCCTGCTGTGAATTCCAGGAAATGAATTATCCTTGCCTCTGGGCCTAGGGATCTGAACCCCTCTCCCCTCCCCTGACAGCGCACCCAAGGGAGGTCCGACCTCCACTTAGTCAGTTGCTATATCGACTCTGTGCTCTAGGACTCCTATAAGGGTGACGTGTGTATCCTCACTTTACAGATGGAGAGCTTGAAGCTCAGAGAAGTCAGACAACAGGCCACACAGCTGGAAGTGCCAGGACTAGAGCCCAAGTTTATCCAGCTCCCACACCCCATTACCTCCCTGAATCCTAGTCCTGAACAGAAACACTCAATGAAAGAGTCTCCTTCACCACTTAATTAATGTGACATTTGAAATGGTCTTATTCCTCCTTGCCTAGAACAGACTCCCTTTTCTCTGTCCCAGAGAGAGGAGAAGAGGCAATGCTTCCCCTGGGGGGAGGTAGAGAGACTCTGAAGACCACCTGGGAAGGAACCGGCCACAAAAGTTGAGCGATGACAGTAGTGGTGGGCTTGCCCTGGGCTGGCCTCACTCTGGCTAAAATCCCTGGATAAACATGGCTGAACTGCAGAGGGAGCAGGCTGCCTGGAAGAAAAGTAAAGGAAGACAGGCTGGGGAAACACTTTTCTAGCTTTCACTTGTGTACACTTGCTGGGTACTTTTAGGTCCCTACACTAACCATTCAAAACATACCCTACATGTCTATTAGAACTCTTGGTTGCAAATGACAGAAAACCCTTCTCAGACTGGCTTTCAAAAACAGGGGGAACGTATTGGTTCTTATAATGGAATAGTTCAGGTATAGGTCTCGTTTCAGGTGCAATTTGATCAGGGCCCAAATGATATCACCAGGATCCATCTCTCAGTTCAGTTGCCCATGGTTGTCTCTATTCTTCAGCTCCATGTAGCACAAATAGCTGTGCCACATTGAGAGAGATACTTGCCCACTCCAACGGAAAAGAGGGAGCTTCCCTTCCCAGGAGTCCCAGCATTTCATTGGTTTGACTGGTTTATTGAGCCTGTCCCCAGAACCATGAGTGGTATAATCCCGCCAGATCACCTAGGAAATGGAGAAGCTTCCCAAAGGGAATTTGGGCTTTGGTTTTTAGAAGGGGCAGCACATACAGTCAACAGCAATATCTGCCCCACATCTCACTCCCACCCCCAGCAAAGAGAAATCCAGCTCCCATTCAAACAGCCCAGCTTTGGTTCTGAATCACCCTCTCTGTCCTCTCCTTTCATCTTATGTCTTCCTGCTCCTGAACTTGCAGCTTGGGCTCCCTCATAGGTCAGCTCCCTAGAAGAACCTGAGACAAGGATTAGGGTACAGGTGATTTAATCAGGGGCGAGGTCTCAGGAGAAAGGGCATAAAAGAAGCAGAATTAGGCAAGGGAGAAGCTAAGCAAGGATGTAACCTCAGCTGGTTTCAGCCTGAACTCACAAGGAGCTCTGGCACATCACCTGCACAGAACGTGGTCCCTCCTTGAGGCAGGGCGTCCTCTCACATATGCCTCCCCCTCAAGTCAGTCGGTCATTGGCTGTGGGCTTCCCAGGAGTGTGTAACCTGCCAGGCAGGCAGCTTCCATTCAACAAAGGCAATTCTCCAGAGATGGGGGCAGTTGAGCACCATTAGTAGCTACTCTCTCAGCAGCAAGGAGGACTAGGACAGAGTGCCTACTACAGGCTCCATGCCTGGCCCTGCAGACTGCATACAGTCCTGTCTCCTTGACTATGGCCCAACTCCCTCAATGAACCCAGGGCTTAATCACCTTTGTACTCTTCTGGCTGCTTATAAACACCTCTCCAAGCTTGAGGGACCCTCAGGGCCTCCTACCTCAGCCACCGCTCCCGAGGGGACCCATGCCCCTACCGGGCCCTGGAACAGAAGCCAACTAGAGCAAGCTGCCTACTCTGGAACAAGCTTGGGGCTTCCTTGGAGGAGGACAGAGCACCTGGCCTCTTGATTTCTTCTGCCTCACCCCTTCCCAGCTCTGGCCTTTCTCCACTACTTTGGCATTCAGCTTCCTGGGACACCTGCTTCCTTCTGGTGTATGTATTTGAGCCTCATCTCAGGATGGTCAGTTCTGTTGACCCTTCCAGTTCCCAGTCCTGGATTCCTCTCTAGAAAGATGATCCGAGTGGCTCAAGTCAACTCTCTTGCCAGGTGCCAATGCTTTTGAAGGCTTATCCTCTGCTTTGTGTGGGGGCCTCACTCATCTAGCTTAAGAGTGGCTCCCCTCATGCGAACATAAAGGTCAAACAAATGTTTTAAAGATAGATGAGCAACAAAAGTTAACACTGTAATATACAAAAAGGTTTCCTAAATCAATAATAAAATAGATGAACACTGCAATTAAAAATTTGGCCAAAGGGCATGAACAGGCAATATTACAAAAGAAGAAATGGACATGAGGAGGTGCTTGACCTCACCAGTGATCAAAGAACTTCACATTAAAGCAGCAATGAGGAATCATTTATTCACTTTCCTAATTGGCAATTAGTCCTTATTGCTGGGGGTATGGAGAAATGGCTACCCTTGTGCCCTGTTGGTGAGACAACAGCAGTGTAAAAAAGGACATTTCTGGAAGGCAGTTTAGAAACCCTTGGCAAGCCTTAAAAATGTGCATTACCTTAAAATCTACAATTCAACTTCTTGGAATTTATCCTGAAGAAACATTGGAAGATGTGCCAAGGGTATATGTGCAATGATGTTTATCTCAGCACTATTTATAACAAAAAAAATGGAGGTGACTTAATGATCCGTGGATAGAGAACTGTTACATCAATTATGCTTCATTCATAGAATGGAATCTTATACAGTCATTAAAAATGATGCCTATATCCACTGACATCAAAAGAGCCCTGTGATTCAATACATTTTAAAAAGTCACAAAAGCCCATGCAAAGAATGTTTCATTTGCGTTGAATTTTGTCCCCACGTGTACTCAGGCTCAGGAGGAAGTCTGGAAGGGTGGTCACCAGAATTTCTGGATGGTGGGAATAGAGGATTTTGTGGTTTGTGCCTTCTTTGGGTAACCAGTATCCAGTGACCCTCTGGGGTTGCCACTTACTCACTGTTCCCATTCTGATTGTGTCAACTCACTCTAGGATCAGGATGAGTGACCATGCTGCTTACACAGGCTCAAGGAGATTGACTAAGGACCAAATCAGTGTGGATTTTTCTGGAGACCCTGAGAAAGACTGTGTTGTGTAGCAAAGCTCTCTAAAAACTTACATGGTATAAAACAACAGCTACTTTATAACAAATTCTGTTGTCAAGAGTTAGGAGGAACACAACTGGAAAGGCTTATCTTGGCCCCACAATGTCTGGGGACTCAACTGGGAAGTTGTAGATGACGACTTGCTGGGGTTGGAAGCAGCTGAAGATGTCTTCAGTCACACAACTGACACCTGAAGTCTCTGGATGGCTGGGCTCAGTTGGAACCATCAGTGGAGCACTTACACATGGGCGGCACATGACTTGGGCTTCTGACAGCATGGCAACTGGGTTCCCAGGATAGTGTCTTTAAAAGAGAAGAATCCGGAGAGTAGTTCAAGAGGCCAAGGCAAAGCTGCAAGCTTCTCCCAACTTAGCCTCCAAAACCAAGCCAACATCACTTTGCCACATTCTGTTGGTTACGAATGAGTCACCAAAGCCAGCTCAGATCCAAGGGGAAGAGAATTAGCCCCATCTCTTTTTTTTTTTTGAGTCGGAGTCTCACTCTGTCGCCCAGACTGGAGTGCAGTGGCCGTTCCCGGCCACCGCAGCCTCGACCCACTGGGCTCCGGCGATCCTTCCACCTCAGCCTTCCAAGTAGCCAGAATTACAGGCATGCGCTACCACGCCCGGCTGATTTTTTTATTTATTGTAGAGATGAGGTCTCGCCAAGTTGCCCAGGCGGGTCTCGAACCCGCGGGCTCAGGCAATCCACTCACCTCAGCCTCCCAAAGGCGTGGGATTACAGGCTGAGCCACCGAGCCCGGCTTTGTTATTTATTTCATTCATGGTATTCTTTATTGGTGTTATCTCAGTTATCAACTCCTTCATCCTTTCCTCTTATCTCTCCTCAATTCTATTTCTTCTCTCTGTTAATGTCTTGATATCTGGGTTTGTGGTTTGAGACCAGTCATTCTGGGGACTCTTCATTATGTGTGTTCCAAAGTCTGTATTCTCAGTGACTGACCTTCCAGGGGTCTGTGTGAGACTCATATTCTTCTTTTGGTTTTTCTTCATTTGTGTAGGTTTTTCTCCCTCCTTTTCCACCCCTCTTCTTTAATTCTGTTGTTTAGGGATGGGGCGAAGCTTTTACTTCTATTTGCTTCAATCTCCTATTCTTCCTTATATGGATCCTCTGACTTTGTTCAATTCTGAAGCTGGACTGTGGTGGGGGGGCTATGCTTTTTGCAGTTTTGAGATTTAATTGAGGGAGGAACTGTGATTCAGAAATGACCTGCAGATCCCAGTATCCACTGACAGGTGTGTGGGCCCTCTGGAACCTGCTTCCCACTGCCTTACAATCTGTCCATGCAGTGGGGATATAGATTTGCTCCCTGAAAGCAAAATGAGGTAAGAAAAAGGAAAGAATGGAAAAAGGAAGGACAGGGACAAGAGGAAGGTGGAGAGAGGGATAAGAGGGAAAACAAACAGGCATATAAACTAACAAATGAAAAGAGACATAAAGACAGAAAAGATTTTAAAAAACTAAAATATACACACCATCATATAAATACAGAAACTGACAAAAAAGCCCCTACTGATGTACTATCCCTCAAAAATACCAGTACACAAACAGAAAGTCTAAAAAAACAGCAATAAAATAGCAGAAACAAAGTATGAAAAAGTAATCAAAAACAGAAAGAGAGAGAAAAAAGAAAAACTAAAACAAAAAACAAACAACAAACGAGCAAACAAACAAACAAAAAAACCAAAACTCACTCTGAGGTTGTTCCTGTAAGTCCAAATTCCTTTAAGCTTTGACCTCCAGCCCCTCCGCTCTGCTCTCAGCATAGGCTGATAGGGTTGCCCTCAACATGGGTTAGAAGCCCCAGGCGCCTAGTGTGGGAAGAGAGTGGATCAGATCTGGACTTACCCGGCTTGCTGCCTGTCAAGTCTCCCACTCAGATCTGAGGTGTCTGTGTCTGATCCAGCATGGAGGAAGACCTTCTGTCTCTCTGAGTTTGATGAGATTACCTTAGGTCCCAAGTTGGAGGCTGGGAGGAGCTGGGTGGGGTAATGCAGGTCTCTGCCTAGTCCTGGGATGGAGAAAACGGCTGCAGTCAGCATTTCCTCACAGGGAGTGGGAGCTCCTCTCCAGTTCTCCCCAATCTGGATCCGAGGCTCCAGCCACTTTGCTGTCACAGGTGATGGTATGGATTGGATGCCAGGTAATGAGAATCAGCTGTATTTGGCAGGCTTTTCTCAGGAGAATCTCCAGAGCAGCAGATGATCCTGCACGCCAGCAGCTTTAATCTCAGGGTTGTGGGGAGTTGCAGTCACTTCTGGAGGAGAACCCCGGGTACATAAACCCAAGTCTCCCCTCAGACAGGCTTTCACTCAACCACCAGCACACATCCACTCACTCAGGGAGTCTTTATGGACACTTGCTTTTGTGGAGACTCTCACAGTCTGACCTGTCCGTCGTCATCTTGCCAGAAATCCTCCCAACTACTATTGTTAATCTGTCTATTTCTCCTTTCGATGTTGTCAGTTTTTGCTTCATGTATCTTGGGGCTCTGTTGTTAGGTGTATATATGTTTATTTTACATTCGCTTATTCTTTCTCTAATGTTCTTCCTTTCTTTATGTAGTCTGATTTTCTGACCTATAGCATTTTTCCTTACTTCTGAAGAACTTATTTTAACATTTTTTGCAAGCAGGTCTATTGGTGACAAAATCCCTCAATTTTAGTTTGCCTGAGAAAGTCTTTATTTCTCCTTCACTTTTGAAGGATTATTTCACTGGATTTAGAATTCTAGGTTGGTGGGGCTTTTCTTTCAATATTTTAAACACTTTATCCATTATTTTCTTGCTTGCATAATCTCTGAAGATAAGTGTATATGTGCCAAACTTTCTTGTTTCTTTGCATGTCTCATAAATGTTTTGTTGAATAATGGACTTTTTGAATAATGTGGTAATTATGAAAATTATATTCTTACTCCTTTTCATGTTTTGTTGTTGTTGCTATTTATTATTGTTCATTTGTTTAGTGAATTTCCTAAACTTTTATAAAGTCTGTATTCTCAAGAGGAGGCCCAAACTTTACCTGAACGATGACCACTTATGTACCTAACCCTGAATTGTACCCCACATCTTTAAAATAAAAAAAAAAAGTCTATATTCTTTATTATGTATGGTCACTGAAGCCACTGATTAGTTAGCTTAGTGGTCAGCTTATGGTTGGACAGAAATTTCCTTAAATGCCTGGAAATAGTTAAGTCTCCCAGTTTTTGCTGAGGGATTCCTTGTGTTGGAGCATTCCTCTAATACTCAGGCAGGTAGCTTACAACTCTGTCTTAGCCTTCACTTCCTGCTTATACATAGCCTCAGAGTCAGCCATAGGTGAGATTTTAGGGCCCTCTTATGTCTTCCCTGAACATGCATGTAGTCTTGGGAATGTTCACAGTTCTACGTGTGTGGGTGACCTTCTAGAATCCCAGGAGTATGTGGGCATTTGTCCAAGCCCCTGTAGGTGTATCATTCCTCAGATTTCCCCTTTAAACTTTTTGGCTAACCTATTATTTGCCCAATTATCTACCCATTCTGACACCTGTGATTTTAAATAAAAATTGCCACTGATTTTTTTTTCTAACAAATGCCTCCTTACAATGGGCTATTCTCACTGGGTGAACTCTAAATCAGTTCAAATAAAGACAATCTTGTCAGAAGGGTCTTTCAGGGAATCATCAGGTCAAACAATAATTTTCTGGTAATGGGGCTTTAAAAGTGTTCCAACCCTGTTCTGCCCTCTCCAGTGATGGTCAGGCTGCTGGATTTTCACTGTGATTGCAAGTTGTCGATTTTCAAGGCTGCATCAGAGCTTGTGCGGGAGGGGCAGTGGGGGAAGTAGAATGGGAATAGGGCAAGTTAAAATCCCACCAAACCTGCTCTTTATATTGAGATTCAGCCATTTTTTAAAATGAAAAAAAGCTCCACAGTTTGCTACAAGCCTTTGGTAAATTTCTAGATTCGGAAAAAATTGATTCTGACAGTTTTTGCCAGTGTTCTCATTGATTTTATGGAGGAGAATATTTCCAGAAATCCTTATTCCTCCATTTTTGTTGCTGTCATCCCCAGTTCTGACTATGTGTTGAATTTATAGTGAGGCACTCCAAGAGAGCTCAGATAATCCAAACTTTCATCTCTTTTCTGACTACCAAAGAAATGAATCAGTGGTAGTCAAGATGGTAGGTGAATTTTTCTATCCAACAGCCTTTTTTTTCTATTTTTGAAGTTTATTGGATATGCTAAAAACAAGTCATCCAAAATTATGACTTTGTGTTCACCTTAAGAATAGTCTTTGTGACATCAGCAAAGCAGGTCATGACTAGCATGATTTTTACACTCTGCAGCTGTCCTTTCAGAAAAGGGACAGATAGGAAATTGGCCACATTTGTTACATATGCTTTAAGATAATAGTAATCTGTTTTCTTTTATATCACAGGGATTTAATGTTCAAAATGGCGAATATACCATATTGGCTTACTTCGTATCGTCCCACACAGAAATTCACATATTCGAGACCCCATTCTTCACCATGTAGAGTATATTCAAGGAATGGTTTCCAAAATATGTTCAGACCTTCTTCAAGTGAGTATTCATGAGTAAATAAGAACACTAACAGTAGATATTACATATATATGTTTAATGTGGACCAGACTTTGTTCAAAGGCTTCACATGACATTGAATCCTCACAATCACTCTATGAATTGGATTCTATTTTTATCCCTATTTCCTATATGGGGAAACTAAGACACAGAATGATCAAGCCATTTGCCCAAAAGTTGCATAGTTTTTAAGTGGCAAGGTCAGGATTTAAACCTAGGCAGTGTGATTCCAGAATTCATGGGCTTAACTACTATGTTATCTAGTATATTGACTCACTTAGTTGTTTTTTTTTTTTTTTTTTGAGTTGGAGTCTCACTCCGTCGCCCAGACTGGAGTGCAGTGGCCGCTCCCGGCCACCGCAGCCTCGACCTGCTGGGCTCCGGCGATCTTTCCGCCTCAGCCTTCCAAGTAGCTGGAACTACAGGCGTGCGCTACCACACCCGGCTAATTTTTTTTTTTGGATTTATTGTAGAGATGAGATCTCTCCAAGTTGCCCAGGCGGGTCTCGAACCCGCAGGCTCAGGCAATCC
>CAUYQG010031921.1:0-26540 GCA_963574415.1 Tarsius wallacei | reverse complement strand
ATAAATATTAAAAACAAAAAATCATGCCCAATTTTTTTTTTCATAATTCCACATGCCTTGTGTGCCTTCAGAAACGCACACCCAAACACCCCGGCAACGCCCCCCCCCCCCCCCCCCCACCGTGTATGCTTATGCTTAGGTTTGATAACAAATGGAGAGCTACGCAGAAGTCTGGTTGGACAGGAAGGGAGTGTGACCCAGTGGTGGTAAACGGGAAATCTGGCCGGGCCTGCTTGTCCAGACTCTCCTTGGCCTCTCTGAGACATTCTATCCCACTGAGTATCAAACAGGACATCATCTCATCGGCATCTTTAAAAGAGAGCGGGGCAGGAGAAGTTCAGAGAGCTCTTTCTGCTTCTGCGGGGGCCCTAGGTTTTCTTCAGCTGAAAGTACTCAGTATGCCAAAATGCCCCCTCTTAGGGTAGCCTTTCCTGCACCTTATCAAAACCCTCAAAGAGCTTTAATTCTCCCCTGCCCGGCCACACAAAGATGAATAAGATGTTCTTGATCCTCTCAGAATACACAGTCTAGGGACTAACAAAAGCATGCAATTGCATTATTATAAAACACAGAAGTCGGGAAGGTACAACTGTTGATTCGAATTTGTAAGAGCAGAGAGGCAAGGGGAGCCCATTGCAGGCAGGGGGAAGAGGGTGCGCTGCTGGGGAGGAAGGGAGTCAGGGATGTGTCTGCACCTGGAGCAGAAGGTTTCCGAAGGAGAGTGGCTGACGGTGCAAATGCTGGAGAAACACAAACTTGGTGAGAAAGGGCCTCTAGGTCTCAGTGGGCATCTGCGTGGTAAAGGCCACTAGGACTCCACCAGAAGGAAACATTATGTTTTAAACATGTATTTTCCCATACCTGTACGATGGTCACTTATCTACCTAGTCCTGAACTGTACCCCACGTACTTAAAATTTTTTAAAAAGAAATATATCAGAAAGTAATTCTTAGGATATATTTAAGACAAAGCTTTCTCAAGCAGATGCAAAATAAATTATTGTTTTATGATGAAGATGGGGTTTTTTGGTGGTGTGTGTGTGTGTGTGTGTGTGTGTGTGTGTGTGTGTGTGTTGTCAGGGTCTCATTCTGTCGCCCAGACTGAACACAGTGGCATGATCACAGCTGACTGCAGCCTCAAACTCCTGGGCTCAGGTGATCCTTTCATCTCAGCCTCCTGAGTAGCTGGAACTACAGTCACACTCCACCATGCCTGGCTAATTGATTTTTTTTTTAATTTAATTTTTATTTATTTTATTTTAATTTTTTTGAGTTGCAGTCTCATTCTGTCACCAAGACTGGAGTGCAGTGGCATGCTACTGGCCACCACAGCCTCAACCTGCTGGGCTCCGGTGATCCTTTCGCCTCAGCCTTCCAAGTAGCTGGAACTATAGGCGTGTGCTACCATGCCCTGCTAATTTTTGATTTATTGTAGAGACAAGGTCTTGCCAAGTTGCCCAGGTGGGTTTTTTTATTTTATTTTAACTAAACTTAGTAGAGTGAGAGATTTGAAAATTAATATCGACTTAGAATATTTTAGGTTACATTTAGTGAATTTAAATTTCATTAGCTGTCAAAGGATGTTTTTAAGAACTAAAACTGTGACCCATATAAATATAAAATGAGTACGTGCCAAATAGTATATTTAGCTCATTAATAAAGAAACCAGTAGTTCAAAGACCATGTATCCATCTATCTGTCTATCATCTATCCATTCATCCATCCATCCATCCATCCATCTATATCTATCATCTACCTATAGGCAATCAGAAATGCCAAAACAAATTCACAATAGTTGCAAAATCAGTCAATATCCACCAGACAATGATCAGTTGTAACTTAACAGGGCAAAATGTAGTTATGTCTTTATAAACAAGAATCATTGCCATTACTCACAGTTTTTCTTAACTTACAAAGTTGTAAAATTGCTCAAAAAGACTGAAGGCATAGATAATTCTGAAGGGTGCCCTAGCCAGGACCCCCAGTAATTTTTTTTACCCTTTCAATAGCTTTCACACATTTTTTTGATACTGCATTGAACCTTATCCATCACAGATTTATCCTAGTGATATTTCAAGTGACCAAACTATATATATATATATACACACACACACACACACACACACACACACACACACATATGTTTAAGGCTTGTATAAAAGTACCTAGAGAGCTTCATAGCTGCTTATTTCATCTAAAAGTTTAAATACTTTCATCTTAAAAACAGTCTGTGCTAGAAAGGAGTTTTAAATAAGAAGAAAGCATGTGATTATCTCTAGTTATAACTAATTTTAAGCTATTTACTGAGCTGCTTTGCATAATACCCAGTTAAGGATGAAAAATATCTTATATCCTCCCAATTTAAAATTGTTTTCTTTAATGTATACTTTTAATGTATACCTTGTGTATGTGTGTGAGTTTTCAAAATAATTTTTTATAACTTATTTCAATAAAAATATTTTTTGGAAAAGAGAGGCTGGGCTTGGTGGCTCATGCCTGTAATCCCAACACTCTGGGTGGCCATGGTGGCAGGATTGCTTGGGCCCAGGAGCTTGAAACCGGCCTAGGCAACATACTGAGACCTTATCTCTACAAAAAAAAAAAATCAAGAAAACTAGCCAGATGTGGTGGTGTACACCTGTAGTCCCAGCTATTCGGGAGGCTGAGGCGGAAGGATCAACTGAACTCAGGAAGTTGAGGCCGCAGTGAGCTGTGATCATGCCACTGCAGCCTGTGTGATAGAGTAAGACCCTGACCAAAAAAAAAAAAAAAAGAAGGGCATGGAGGGAAGAAGGAAAACAAAAGAGAATGAAAGCTAGTGTGGTATATTAAAATACAAATCTAGTGCAAATCAACGTAATGAAATCAGTTTAGTTTTTATCTTGGCAAATTGAATGTCTGGTCATAATTAATTTGTAAAAGGATACAGAGTCAGATGAACATCCTGATGTATCTTAACTGAATTGTGTTCTCTTGTGAGCGTCTGCGAAGATATCACCCTTTGAAGCACACAGGAGTAAAGCGGGGTTGTGGTTATGTCAGTAGTATGCCCCAAAAGGCTTTTTTTTTTTTTGAGTTGGAGTCTCACCCTGTCGCCCAGACTGGAGTGCAGTGGCTGCTCCCAGCCACTGTAGCCTCGATCTGCTGGGCTCCGGCGAACCGTCCGCCTCAGCCTTCCAAGGAGCTGGAACTACAGGCTCGCGCTACCACGCCCGGCTAGTTTTTTGATTTGTTGTAAGATGAGGTCTCGCCAAGTTGCCCAGGCCGGTCTCGAACCCGCGGGCTCAGGCAATTCACTCACCTCAGCCTCCCAAGGCACGGGATTACAGGCTGAGCCACCGAGCCTGGCTCCAAAAGGCTTTTTTGAGTTTGACACTAAATGTCGTCAAATAAAGATGAGGTATAAATATGCAAAAAAGAGCCGTGATGAAAAGGTAGCTCTGTCTAGAGACTTCCAAAATTTTCAGTTCTTACACTTTCCCGCTGACGATTCTTCATTTACTTGACCCAGGAGCTTTCTGATTAATGTCAATAACTAATTAATGTCCATTACTGAGATCGTAGCTCCCTGACCCTATGCAGGCTGAGAAAGAATAAAATTCAGAGGGGCCCATAAAGCAAGACTCACTGTCATCACTCACAGTTCTCCTTAACTTACAAAGTTGTGAAACGCTCAAAGAGACTGAAAGGCACAGATTACTCTGAACGGTGTCCTAGACAGGACCCCTAGCAATTTTTTTTTATCCCTTCAAAGTCTTTCACACACCATTTTTTTCGGATGCTAGATTGAAGCTTGTCTGCTAGTGATGTTTCCTAATTTAGAAAGTTGATAAAATTTAACACGCATTAAAGAGAGACTTGGAGATGATAGAATCTGTGGATCAGAAGAAAGCTGGGCATGGGTTTCCCAAGCTGTTCTTGTCCATACGCTGAGAAAGTGGTGATACTGTCCAGGGCAGAATGCGGGGTGTCCGTTCTGAGGGAGAGTGTCGGTCAGCATGGGTGATCTGCAGACAGAGCGACCGGTCAATGAAATCTTCTTCCACGTGTCCTTTTTTGGTCCTCCGCTGACCTCGTACATGACTTTCTTCATTCACCACATTCTTTGTAGCTTGAGTCGTGAAGCTTTTTTCTTTCTCCACCTTCTGCCATCACCTTGGCTAACTTCCACATTCATGAGAACAACCCTCCAGTTACGTAATCCCCACAGTTCTGAATCCCAGCAAACTTTATCCTACCTATCTCCAATAAGCCCGTTTCCATAGACACATGAAGACTTGAAGACCCTCTCATAACTTGGAACCATCGTGCCTCTTAAACTGTGAATCAGTATGTACTCACTTATAGCTGACATTTCAATCTTTGCAATTCAGTTTTTCCTTCCACCACACGTACTCTTCGAATAGAGCGTGGCTGCCACCCCTCAAGTAACCTCCTTCGTACGCTTCATTTCTAGCATAGGGTCTTCAGTTCAAGATGCGTCGTCCATTCTGTCCAGTGTCTCAAAAGTCCTTTCCTTCTATTGTCCCCAGTCCCCCGACTTCTACCTTGGGACAGTCTTTCTTCGCTTTCTGTATTCAGATAAAAATGGCTGGAAGACATCGCTGGCCTGTGGATGACTCAATATCAGCTTCATGGCCTCTGACTTCAGCTGCTTCGCCATTGATTGTTCTTCCTCCCGTAACCTACGAGAACCATTTTAAACCTTCACTGACCACACAGCTTTCTGGGTACGGTCACTCCTTCTCAACAAACCACGTTGTCTGTTTCCCAGATAAATCTTAGGTCTTCAAGCTTTAGTTCATTCAACTTCCTCTATCCATATCTATGAAATTCTACATATTGTGTTTTTAACCCTAATTTCCTTTTCTACTGTCTCATGATTGGGTTTCCGTTTTCCTGCTAAAAGCTAATCATCTCTCTATTTACGATTTTTGTAATCTTTAAAATCAAGTAGAATGAGACCTCTGTGTTAGTCAGAATTATGGCTCTCAAGAAGATAGATACCATGCCCCCCTTGATCCCCAGAGCGATGAGGGTGATGAGCTACCACACCCATAATGTGATGGGAAGGGGGACCACACATTAATTAGGGGTATGAACTCATTGACCTTAAAATAAGGAGATTATCCCAAATTTTCCAGGCAAATATATCACATGAGCCCTTAAAATGCAAAAGAGAAAGTTAGAGGTTCAAAGTATGAGGAAGGATTGGACACAACATTGCTGCCTTGAAGATGGAGGGGGCCCGTGGAAACAGTGAGAATAAAATGAATTCTAAATCCTGGAAGAGGACCCCAGACCTGAGTGCCCCCCACAGCTCTGACTGACACCTTGACTCAGCCTTGGGAAAGCCTGTGCAGAAAGTACAACTGTGGGCCTGGACCCATGAAAAATATGAGAGAATGTAAGGTGGTCACTGTTAGCCGAAACATTTGTGGCGAACTGTTATACAGGTTGGAAAACAGAGATTCCAACTTTGTTCTATGTTTCCCAAGATTGCTTTGGTTGTTCTAGGACATTTGCATTCCTTATAAGTTTGAATTTTAATAAATTCAAAACATTTAGCTCCATACATTTAAAATAAATCTAATATGAGAAAACAAATTTAAATGTTAATTTCTACCAACAAGGCTCTTGGTATACTAATTGGAATTACTTTAAATCTATAAATCTATGTAGGAAGAATTGACATCTTAATAATATTGTCTTCCAATCTTTGAGCATGGCATAGCTCTCCATTAATTTACGTCTTTTTCCATTTCTTTCAGCAGTATTTTTTTTTTATTGTTTTCAGGTATAGAACTTGCGTATTTTTTGTTCAACTTATATCTAAATAGTTTATGTTTTTCTGATAACGTTGTAAGTAGAATTGCTTTCTTGATTTTATTTTCCAATTGTTTAATGTTGATGTGCATAAATATAATAATATAGCTGATAATTGCAATTTCTCACTAGTCAATTTTTTAAAATAGTTTTTTCTTTGCATTTTATCCATAGTTCATAATTCTTATCTGTAGGAGGGTTATTTGAATACACTTCTTAGGCTCAGTTAGTATCCTTAATTACATGTGCAAGGTGCCTTTGCCTCGGATTCTACTCTGCTACATGTCCAGACATGACTAGTTTTCTCATAATACAATATTAGTAGCTAACTGTCACTGAATGATTATTAAATGTCTCCTTAAGGATTAAGGCACTCCTTAAGGATTTTAAATATATTGGCCTACCTACTTCTTACTAAACTCTACTGGTTGGATTATCTTTCTTATGAAGAATAAGAAAATAATGCTGAGAGAACTTAAATAACTTGTCCAAATCACACCATCAATAAGTTTCAGAGATGAATTTCAAACCCAAGCAGAATGGCTTTCCTACCTGTATTCTTAACCTCAAACCATTATTTCTCTATACTCAACTTTCTGGACACTTGAATAACTAGACTCTTTAAATTCAACATTACCAAAACAGAACTCTAATATTTCTTTCCATCTGGTTGCTCATTCTACAATTCTTTATTCTAATGAGTGCCACTATTATCCATCCAGTAAAAAGAGTTATTAAATACCAGGCATTCCTCTAAGAATTTTTTTTAAAGACAGCATCTCACTCTATCACCCAGGCTGGAGTGTAGTAGCATGATCACAGATCACTGCAACCTTCACCTCCTAGGCTCAAGCAGTCTTCTTGTCTTAGCCTCCCAAGTAGCAATTCTCATGCCCAAGCCTTCTAAAGTGCTGGGATTACAGGCATGATCCACTGTGCCCAGCCATTTCTGTAAGCCTTTTTTGATGTATTAATTTATTTAATCCTTCACTAACCTTATGAGTTGTATCATCTTCCTACTGATGAAGAAAATGAGATAGAAGAATATGAACAACTTGTCCAAAATCACACAGTCAGTGAGTTTCAGATATTTGAGACATCAGCCTCTCTTTCCCTTCACAGTTCAGAGTTCTGAGTGCACCTACGTGTAAATGAAGGATGTTATGACCTGGCCTAGGTTTGCTTATCCAGGCCTATCTGCTCATCTGTTCTCCTTTCCAGAACTGCATGACAGCTAGAGCAATGTCAGTTCTCGGAGCATGCCAATCTGCTACCCTCTCTGCCGTTGGGTTGCTTACACTTTAAAAATATCTGGAGCAAAATGCTCTTCTCCCACTTTCTGCCTAGAAAACACCTACCTTCCAAGGCACAAGGGTTATTTTACTTCTGAACCCTTTCTTCTCGTTCCTCTTCTTCCTCTCTAGGCCACGTTTATTATTGTTTTACTCAATTTTTGCCTCACTCTGTCTTGTTACATAATGCTTTCATTATGACTGCAACATTTCATTTATATTTTCAGATACATTTACTTCTCTTAACGTTCTACAAGCTGCTCACAGTTACATTTGTGTTTCCAGCATCTAAGGATAGCACCAAGAATTACAATGCATAACTTTATACTGTTGCCACTTTTTGCGATCGAATAAATAAGGATAAATGACATTACTTAGGTCTAGAGACTATTAATCTACTAGAGCTGCCATAACAACATACCACGGACTCAGTGGCTTCGAAAAGAGAAGTGAATTACTCACTGTTGTAGAGGCTGGAAGTCCAAGACAAAGGCACCAGCAGGCGTGCTTCTTTGGTGACTTCGCCCCTTGGCTTGTTATGGCAGCCTCCTTGTTGTGTCCTCGGTGGCCTGTCTTCTGCGCTCTCACATTCCTGGTGTTTCTCCTCCTCTTGTAAGGACCCCAACCATATCACATTTGGACCTGTTCCTATCATCTCAGTTAGCCTTCATTACCTGTAACCTGTTGAAGGCCCTGTCTTTAAACAGTCACGTTCTAAGGTACTAGGGGTTAGGACTTCAACTATGGATGTGGGGGTTACATTCAGTCCATGACAGTGTCTGAGAAGAAGCTTGGATTTAGTGAGGCTGGGGTACAAGCTCTGCAAATTGTGACGTGTTTAGATGCTCCGATGCTTAAGGTGTCAGATGTTGGATGTCTAGGGTGGGACAGATGCCTCCTTGGGAATCTAAGCCGTGGTTTGTGAAAATGTTCAGTTAGTGTAATAGGAATATCATCCAATGATATCACAGAAATGTATAAATGGAGCTCTGTCTTTTTCCCACTTGTGTAGATCTACTTTAAAGATATCTAATCTGACTGATTTCCTTGGTTTTAGTCATTTAAAAGTATCTCATTCGATTGACTTCTTTCTCTTTTTCCTTAGGACTCACAATATATATAAAAGACACTGTGAAGAAAAATTTGTTACTGATATGATTATCTTTCAGAAAGCCTACGAAAGACTTCAAGATGCTAAAATAAAAGTTGCAGTTGTGAAAAAAGATTTACTCTCTAAAATTCCCAGTGGAATGGCAAAGTGATCCAGTGCTGGATCACATCCTATGGACATCTTAAATTATAGCTATTATTTTTAATTGAAGGAATTTGAAATAATACTCTGAAGGAAGATATGCTCCATACTACAAGATGGATTTGCATGTAAATCTTCTAAAAAATAAATAATTGTTAAAATATTCATCTTGCTGATCATAATTTAACTTAAATAAAGTTGACTTAGCACCTCTGGAATATTCTGTCTATAACCAGATGCCCAAGAAACAAAACTGATTTTATATATTGCAGGCAATATTGCAAGGACGTTGCTGCTATTCTGTGTCATATCCTCTCTGAGCACAGCAATTCATAAGCTATGTTCAGTTTCTTTGGCAACCTTGGCATAGTAATTTCTACCCCAGCTGCTGACTTTTATTAAGACACGGTGTACTCTGATTACTTTTATTACCTGTTCTCATATATTTAATTATACTTTCTATTTATTTTGTTAAAACAATTTCTGAGTTTGTTTTTTCAAAACAAAGTTTCATTATTGTATAAGTGATTCATGCTCTCATAAAAGTTCAGAAAATATAAACTATAAAAAGTAAATTAAACATGCATATCACCTTTCATGAAGACTGTAAGGGTTTTGTATTTATTTCTGATGTGTGTGTCTTTTTTGCATACATGTGAAGGCAGAGAAGAGAAAAAGATACACACACACAGAAGCAAAAGAAAACCCATGTAATTATATATTGTGACCATAAAGTATGCAGAAATGGTATACATTGACCATAAGTCTAGTTAATACATACTAATGGCATACACTTTAAAAAATAAGTGTTAAAAAGGATGAAATTATTTGTAAATTTGCATGTTTTCAACTATCTAGAAAGATTGGTGTCTCACTATAATTATGGCATTGCTACTAAGTAGCAGGTAGCTAATGCCATTCAAAATTTATCTTTTCTTTCATACTCACCAATTATGTATGTACATTTTAGAAACCGTGTTGCTTTAGAAATTCTCTAATTTTATTAGTCTTTGGTAAATTTCTCAAAATGGACTATTTTATAATAGCAGCTACTCAGTTGTGCTTACATGCTGGACTGCTAACAAATGCTGATAGTATGTTCCTAATTTTCTGTAAAATAATAGTTTTCTCCTTAAATCCATAGCACCAGCTTGCATGTTCCTGTTAAGTAGCAGATAACCAATAAGCAAGTCATATTGCTATTTCTAATTATTCTGCAAGAAGAACAAAGGCAGTTACTGTGGTATGGTAGAAGGCGAGACAGACCTAGGTTTTCCATAGCAAGCTGGCTAATATCTCTGTTCCCCCAATTTTCTCTTCTGTGTTTGGAAATAATATATCGATTTTGGAGAATTACTTTCCACAAAGTAAACATTTAATAAAGGTAAGTGTGTCGAAGTGGGGGCAGTAATCTTCCCTGTGTAGTTATAGGAGAATTTGCCAACTACGTATGAGAGAAGACTTGAGAGATGGCATCAAGGAATAATAAGCTTGTCTGTGCAGTATATGTGGAGATGTCATTCATTCGTCGATGCATTAACTGAAAGTCTTGTCCTTCCTCTCTGCTCCCATTTCGTACTATGAAAATTGTGTAGCTTTTTACCACACAATAGGTAATGCATGATTTCCTTGGCTATGTTGACCCAACTGTGAGCTACTTGAAGACAAAGGATACTTTCCTTACTTGTGTCTCTGTTGCTTTGTACTAAGACAGACCTGCTGTGCCTGGTGTTTCTTCTGTGTGTAGCCATGAAGTGTTAACTCTTTAGGTAGGGTTCTAAGTCAGTCTCATGACCTTTACTGCCACTTACTGAGTATGTTTTGAGAAAATTCAAAATCCACTTCTTTAGGTTATTTCTCTAGTTTTGCCATGTTTCCCATATTTCCAAAATATAAGCTACACAACTCCTCATAGGCCTAAGGTATTTTTAAAATCACTCCGTTTTCTTACCATTCTCCTCCCCGCCCATGTCTTGAAGGAGCTCTGTATTCCCGACACTCATAGACTCATAGCCGTCCACGTGGTTTCCATATTAAAAGCTTAGAAGATACATTCCTCCTTTCTCTTAGCCCACCACATTTTATTAAGTCTTGCGCCCTACAAATTCTATCTGAAGAAGGTCTCTGTCGTAGACAATGGTTGGCTTTTCCCCAAGTTCATTTTCTCTTTCTCCAGGGCACAGGTAGTCCATATTTCCCAGCCTCCCTTGCAGTTAACCGAGGCACATGACTGAGTTTTCCCCCATGGAATGTGGATAAAAGCGACCGGTGGCCCAGGTACTACTGTCCATGATCTTTCCTCTACGTTGACCACCTTGGAAAACGTGTTAAAGGTGACTAAGCCACTCAGTGGAGAGGTCTTGGGCTGCTAAGTCATTGCTTGGAGTTAGAACACACATCTTGTGCTTTCCATGATCCAAACAAAATTCATTTATACCAAGGGCTTTGCAACCCCATCTATTAGATTACAGCAGCAGCTAACAGTGATTTCATGTTTAGAGAACTCGGGGCCAAAACTAAAGGTGCGATCATCACAAAAACCCAGCGTACCTGATAGTGGTTTTCCAGGGTAGTAAGAAAACCAGCAAGAAGGATAAAAATAAGAAGATGCAGCTTGGATTGACAGTGTAGCTCAAAGGCAGGCAAATGTCTGTAAGGGTCAGAGAGCAACTATTTTAGGCTTTGTGGACCACCTGGTCTCTGTGGTAGTTACTCAGCTCTCTGCTGTATTACGTAAGCAGCTGTAGACCAGATGTAAACAAATTAGGGTCATCATGTTGCAGTAACATTTTATTTACAAAATCAGCAGGTCCACCAGATTTAGGCCGTGAACCATAGCTTTACGAGTCTTGACATAGTTAATTCGTCTTGCAAGTTTTTAGATCTCCTACACCAAAGAGTGTCAGGTCCTCTCTTCCCACCTAATATACACCATAAACATAGCACTCTCTCAGATAAATAATTACTATAACTTTCCTCATGCTAAAAAGGCCACCTTAAAGTGTCATCGCAGAGTCAGATAAGTTTGTTTACACACACTAATAATACTGAAGTATTTCAAAATACATCACCATGAAAACGATGTATAAATAGCAGAACAAAATGGGCTTAAAAAGGAAAGTGTCGTCTTGAAGCCAAAGGCAACAGGAAGAAATAGCAGCAGGTTACACTAAAAAAAGGAAATGATAGGAGAAAAGGAGATTAGAATCAGAGCAATGACATACTGTGACCTCTTTCTTTGAAGAGTGAGATGCGGATAGAAGGAAAGCCTCCTTTTTTCTTCTTCCTAGAGCATCCTTAGAAGAAACAGTGGCCACCGCAGCCTTGAAGCAGCATCCAGGGATGACCGCAGCAGAAAGAAACTAAAAGAAGTTAATTATAACTTTCTCTTCTCTTTTCCTCCTTTGAACCAAGACTAACAGTCTGTTGTGTTCAGTTATCAACTTACTAGTCCGAATTTTGGGACAGAAGAGAGCAATGATTCAAAGCACAGGCTTTGGAATCAGAAGGACCTGGGACTGAATTCTTTGCCATTCTGTTAATTGTGTAACTCTGAAAAAGCTATTGAAACCCTATATAAGTTTCAATTTCTTCCTTTGTCAGTGAGGTAATATATGTAAAACATTCAGGACATTACTGTGTTACCATAAACACTTGCTTGTGGTAGTGATACTTATGCATGACACCCGTAGAGATTTCCTGAACTCTTGAGAAATGACTCTCTCTCTTGAAATTCACCTAGTATCCGGTGTCTTTTGGATACCATTGGCCTTGTGTTGACTTTGAAGAGAATGTTTCCTAAAATTGCATATGTACTGGTCAGCAGGAGTGAGTCCTGGAATTGCAGAAGATAAGAAGGCCTACCTGGAGTCATCTGACGGGGCGGTGGGGGTGGGGCATGGGCAACCAGCAAGAGACAGGGGCCAAGGTGCAAATGTGTTGTCATGCAGGCAGTCACACCAGGACCCATGCTTTTACCTATTATTTGATCATTCCTTATTTACCATCAGAACTCCAGTGTTTATAATTTCTCCACACAAGGGGTCATTCCATGCCTGAGACCCTAGTCCCGGCAAATTTTATTTTCTCCAAAAAAAATGTTTCTTCTGTCAGCTTTAGAATCCTACCCTCCATATTGTTTTCAGAAACATTTTATGTGAATTCTACTTCCAGTCAGAATGTAGAAGTCATATTTTCCCCATAGCAACTGGCCAAAATGAATAGTGTCTCTCTCTCTCTCTCTGTCTCTACTCTCTACCTACCTTCCATCTATTTATCTTATCTATCTATCTATCTATCTATCTATCTATCTATCTATCTACCTACCTACCTATCTACCTACTTATCTATCTAAAAACTGGAGAGCTGCTTTTACAAAGGCAACTAAAAGAACTGAATGTCTGATAGTCAGGAACACTCCTAAGTGCACAGAGACACCAAATCTGGGCATGGATGGACTGAGACTTAGATCTGCCAAGCAGAGAAATCTTGCTGAGTTAATTTGAAATTCAGAAATACATAATTTGCAAATATGCAAAGATGTTTGTGCTGCTGTGATAGACCAGAATCTGTAGAACCATCATATGCAGAGCTAGTTCTCCTCAATTTCTCGAATGAAACTTCTGCTAAATGTTCAGTAATGCAGAAGACTAAAAGACTATACTGGAAAGAGAGAGAGAGAGAGAGAGAGAGAGAGAGAGAGAGAGAGAGAGAGAGAGACAGAGAGAGAGATCTTTGTAATCCCTCAGTGTTTAGATTCTGAACAGCTGCTAGAGGGAGAAACTGGTAACAGAAATAGTGTAGGTTTGACCCTCAAAACACAACAGAAGACTCCTGAGGCTGCAACGGAACTCCAATGCAACTCAACCCCTGATTGGGTAGAAGTGATGAATTTCCTACTCTTGCCTGGAAAAACGCACCCTCTCTAGGGAAAAACAAAACTTATTCCACTCTCTGCAGTTGTTTTAAACACAGTGTCTCATACACAATAAAGAATGCCATGAGACACGAGTAAGTAGGAAAGTATCATCATCCAGAGGTAATGCAGCAGGACCATTCCCACAGATGCTACAGATGTTGGAATCAGTAGAAAAGGCAGATGTTGGACAGGATCAGCAGACAAGATGGTGTTGGAATTAGACACCAAGGGAAATCTGGGTTTGAAAATTTTTTGGTGGTAGGTCCCAGATCTTTTACTAATTGATATTATTTTCCAACTGGCTTAAAAAATGAGACCACTTTATTGAAATCTAACTGACATGCAACAAGATGTATATATTCAATGTGTACAACTCAGTGAGTTTGGGTGTAAGTTCACACCCATGAAACCATCACCACCATCAAGGCCATAGACATAACCATCATCTCTCAAACGCTTTTCCTTCTTCCATTATCATTATCACGATTTGTGGTAAGAGCACTTAGCAAATGATCTACCCTAAGACGAAATGTTAAGTCTACAACACGGCATGAGAACTGTACGTTTTATGAATATGTTCAAGAAACTAGAGGAAAATGAGCCGGCCAGACTAAAAATTTTCAACAGAGAAAACCTCGGAAAGACAACCAAATCACTCTTCTAGCGCTGAGAAATAATATATCATAAACTAAGACTTGATTGAATGGGCTTAATAGCACACTGGACAGAGAAGATCCAGCGTCTTAGGCAAGAACAAATAATCAGTTAAGCGCCCTCATGCCAGCCGAGAGTGGTGAGAGGGAATGTCTTGGAGAATTGCCGAGACAAAGACAGTTGGTAAAGGACTCATTGCCATTGAGCGCCAGCATGCTTGAAGCAGCTACTAGCTAGCGCCCTGTGGCAGCAGCCCCAGAAGGCCTGATGAGCGCTTTCCAGCACTGCTCCCTCGCTTCGTCAAATGATGCTGCTTAGAGGTCCTGCTCACATTCTAAGCTGGGAATGCCCAGGCTTCCTTTTCCCAGTAAGTTTCTGACTATCAAGGGAACGAAGAGCAGCTGACACACAGCAGGAGTGTGGAGGAGTGTGGCTGGAACTCAGCCTCCCTGGGACACCTCCACGCACTCCCACGCACTCCAGGACTAAAGGTAGCGGGAGACAGTGAGCGCGGCCTGCATGATCAAGAACCTGTTTCTCAGGAACGGATGCTTGGTAAGCCCACCAGGGAAGCCTCCTGTGCTGGGAATTGTCGCCTGAAGGCCGAGGGTCCGTGGACGGGATGGGTGGTGGAGGAGGAAAGTCACGCTCTTTAACTGTGGCCTCACCAAGACACACAGAAGCAAGAGCATACAGAAATAACAACAGGCTTCTACTCGCGTATGGAGGAGGCAGCGTCCAGCCTGGGCTCCTGCTTCCCAACTCCCTTCGGGTCCTGCCCATTTGCTGAGCTTGGTCCCAGGTTTCTTCATGTAGACTCATGAGTCAGCTACTATCCTTCCGGTGAGCATCTTTCTGTATTGCTCTCACTAGCAGTAGTCTCAGTCGCACAAAAGAAGAAGAATTCCGGTATGTTTAGTTCATCCCAACGCATTTTACTTTTCTTTTTTATTTTTTTTTGAGTTGGAGTCTCACTCTGTTGCCCAGACTGGAGTGCAGTGGCCGCTCCCGGCTACTGCAGCCTCGACCCACTGGACGCTGGCGATCCTTCCGCCTCAGCCTTCCAAGTAGCCAGAATTACAGGCATGTATTACCATGCCCGGCTGATTTTTTGATTTATTGTAGAGATGAGGTCTCGCCAAGTTGCCCAGGCAGGTCTCGAACCTGCGGACTAAGGCAATCCACTCACCTCAGCCTCCCAAAGCGCGGGATTACAGGCTGAGCCACCAAGCCCGGCTAGCATTTTACTTTTCAAGTGTAAACGGTTTTTCTAAAGTTCACAGAGTGGGCTTTCTGTCTTAATCATCTGTCAAATGGGTATAATAACAGAATCTATCTATCATGAAGGTTTTCAATGTTAGTGAACATTACACCCCCAGAACAGTTCCAGGGCCATAGTAAGTATTAGATGCTTGCTGTTATCATTAATTATTTTCAGTGCTGGGACTTTTCTACTTTTGGAAAAATTGGAAAGGAATTTGTCAGAGACTGCTAAACAGAAGGCACAATAAGTGGAAGGTCAGTCATGATACTTTGAGCGTATGGCCCTATGGCACTTTTACTCTGGTGATTTGCCTATTTATTTGATTGCCTCGCTAGGTTATAGAGTCCTTATGGTTGCAAAATGCGTGTCACCATCTTTCTGCTCACAGCCTTCTCTGGCAGGGTCCTACACACCACAGGGGTCCTCAGTACTCTTTCCTTGGTTATGATTGAGTGAGTGATTGCCTCAGAAGCCTTGTCCAAAAAGAACAGAAAAGCAGTTTATTTATTTTAAATGTTTATTAAATACGTGCTTAATAAGTGATTAAATAATTATTCTCTCCTTGCTGTAGTTTTCTGTCTCATTTGTCACTTTTATTGATTTCGTCTCTGCCAAACACTTTTCTTAGGCCATTCAAATCTTACCTAAAAACACAAATATTCTGTCCTGTCTTTTATAAATCAATCCTGTAAAATCAGACTTTCATTTCCTTTCACGGCAATGTAATGAAAACACCTTCAACAAAATGACCTCCTATCTGATGATTCAAAGCAACATATTTCAGCTCCTATTCTGAATTTTTGAAGCATTGAGCACTACTGGTTTTTCTTTCCTTGACCCATCTTTTTCCACCTCAGCTTCCATTACACAACATGACACCACGTCCTTCCTACCCTTCTGACTTTTTCCCCTCCTGCTGCTTTTTCCTTAAATGTTGGTGCTATCACATTTGCAAACTGAAGTTTTGTGTCTTCCCAAAATGTGTATGTTGACACCTAATCCCCCAAGTGATCCTACTTAGAGGTACGCTTTTAGGAGTAATTAGGTCATGAGGACAGAACCCTCATGAATGGGATTAATGCCTTTATAAAAGAGGCTCCAGTGAGTCTCCTTGTCTCTTTGGCCATGTGAGGGTGCAGCAAGAAGATGACCCTAATTTATGAGCCAGGAAATCTAGGAACCAGGAAGCAGACCCTCACCAGACAACAAATCTCCTGGCGCCTGATCTTGGACTTTGCAGACTCCAGAACTGTGACAAGCACATTTCTGTTGTGCGTATTCCACCCAATGCACATATTTTTATTGTAGCATCCTGAACAGACTATTGCCTCATTCTTCCACCTGTAGTCTTCTTCTCAGTCCGTATACTTTCTGCTTCATAATATGCAGGGCCACGGTTTTTGACATGGCCTATATTCTAACGGGTCCTAGCAGCGTCTATTCTGAGTTACAGGCGTATTTCTGTGCATCCACTGTGCATGTTCACTTGTTGCCCCTAATGATCCTCACGCTCGCCATTCTACAAACTGAAATCATGACCTTTCCTTTCAGAACCTGTCCCGTGGGATGTCCTTAACACCCCTCTCGACCCCATGCCTTTTTTTTTTTTTTTTTTGAGTCGGAGTCTCACTCCGTCACCCAGACTGGAGTGCAGTGGCCGCTCCCGGCCACCGCAGCCTCGACCTGCTGGGCTCCAGTGATCCTTCCGCCTCAGCCTTCCACGTAGCTGGAACTAAAGGTGCACACTACCACGCCGGGCTAATTTTTTAATTTATTGTAGAGATGAGGTCTCGCCAAGTTGCCCAGGCGGGTCTTGAACCCACGGGCTCAGGCAATCCACTCACCTCGGCCTCCCAAAGCGTGGGATGACAGGCTGAGCCACCGAGCCTGGCCTACTCTGTTCCTTTCATAACCAGACCTTATCCATCCTCCTATCTCAATGCTCTTAAAACTCTCCTTCTCTGAATCTCCAGTGACCGTGTCTAGCTTAGTTATTGCTATTTCTTCCCTCAAATCTATCTTGCATACCCTAAAACGTGAATCTACTCTTTGGCTGTATTCCACCGCCATGGAATAAAGTCCAAACTCTTCACTTAGAGAAGGAATGAGAAGTTCTTATTGATCTTGTCGGTCTCTACCTTTCCAGCTCCTCTTGCCATCAGAACTCTCAAGCCCGGTGCTCTGGTTATCAGACTGTTCAGTTCTCTAATTCCTCTGCCTCGAGTACCCCGGTCCCTTTGTCTGCTGGGAGAACTGAGCGATCTTCTAGAGTCGAGGGGCAGCCTCTGCGTTCTATTTCAGTGCTTCTGTGCTTGCCTCTATCACGCGACTCATTATGTGGCATTGCAAGTTGGCTGCGTACCCTTCCACCCATCAGACTGCGGATTCCCTCCGTGTCATTTATTTGTGTATCCCCAGTGCTTCATAAGTCAAGAAAGGGACATGCTACGTTTTCTGGGTACACTATTCAGGCCTTGAAGGAATGATTTTGAGAACAAATCATGCTCTTTAAAATATTTAATTTTTTAATTAAAGCATTCTGTTCTGTGCAGAGGCAACTGATTGATATGTTTTATAGACCAATTAAACTGGGATACAAGCATTCAGTGCCCCTAACATTTCAAGAGGAAATGCTCTTATTCTTTGAATTAACTAACTACCTCAACGATTCTGCTGAAGAATCAACTTTCAGGTTAAAAGCCCCATTTATAGTAATTTCAAAAACCTCCCACTCTCCTTTCTTTTCCACATTTGGAGGGGAGAAAAAAACAAACTTGGAAGCTGACTTTTTTTTAGACTCACACTTCTTCTAAAAATGTGGTTCTTTAGATAAAGAAGAAGAGTGATTATGAGAGTTAAATAAGGAATTAAGCACTTTATCATCGCTTTGGAAAGCGTTTCCACACGCCACCTGCATGTGTAATTGTCAGCCACACCTCTCCCGGCCTCCCCTGGGTCCTCTGGCTTCCGTGCTCCAAGCCAGAGTGCAGAGTGTGGCAGGTGCCCCGTGAAATGCCAGCCGCACTGCCGCCAGGTCTTCATGATTTGCAACGTAAAGCACTGGAGAAGAAGAAAGCTGCCTGGCCATCACAGGGATATGGATTTTATTCCATTTGAGGGGCAGGGATCTCTGGCTCCAAATGCCTCTCAGCACAAGTTAAAGCAGTTTAGCTAATTTGCCTATGAGTTCAACACGTGGCCTTTGAGGTGAGCTGGACCTTATGAGATACAGGGTACTGGTCTTGTTCCCCAGATACTTACATTTGGTAAAATTCTCTGTTACAAAGCCAGCTCACTATATATTATAAAAGCACCATCACATGTGCTTCCTGTGTGTGATCATCAGTCTTGGGTGTGTGCATGTGCTTCCATGTACACGCAAGTGTGCGGGCACCTGCCAGCCTGCATGTGCAAATAAAAACTACTGAGAGTGTCAGAAGCCAACAAAAGCAGCGACTTAGATGCTCAGCAAAGGAAATATCTCTGGGGGCTAATAACACAAGGGGGAAAAAACATGCATGGTCATTGCCCAGGGCACAAAAGAAGAGGTCTTTTTATAGCTTACTTTTGGAGAATAAGGTAAATAACTGTTAGAAACAGAAACAACAAGGACTGGTGCCAGATAGGATGCAGTAATATAAATGACCAGCTATGGCTTTTATTTCCAGGTGATTGGGGGCCTAAAACTTATTCAGTTTTTTCGGGGGGTTCTCTTTTGGAGAAAATAAATGAAATTATAAATATGCAGTTAAGTAGAAGACCTTGGAAAGGGCCCATAAAATGAAGGCTACTGAAGCTTAAGCTTTGTTATCTTCACTATAAATCTGCCTGTACAGCCTGAAACCAGGACAGCTCTTGAAGGGAAAAGAAGGAATTCACGAGAAAATGGATTCTCAGAACTGCAAAACCTTCTTTTATTCTCCTGAATAGAGGTAGTCACCAGTCAGGCAAAAATGGAACTGTTATAGTTGTATAATTTGCAGCACTTCTGAATTGATATGCATAGTTTCTGCAAGTCAAAAAATGTTCAGATCTATACATTATAACCCTACACTTGGCATCAACACTTCTTTGCTCGCTTTGAGATGACGCCATCATGCTGACAGCCCCAGACAGTCAGGCTAAGGTAACAGACTCTCAAGTCTCAGTGACTTAGCCCAACTCGGTTCATTTCCCAGTGATATTCCACGTCCAGTGTGACAGGAAGGCGTCGCTGTTTTATGGCCTCAGTGGCTGTAACACCCGGCCTGTAATGCCACTGCACTCAGAAGAGTCCATGCTGAGAAGGGGGTCCCCCGACAGCCCTCACATGCCTGGGCTCCATAGGACACATCGGTCTGCCAGGGTGGACCTTCTCACATGGGTCCGCCCAATGCAAGAGAGTTGGGAAATGCCTGGGAACAGGTAGGATATTGCAGGGTACACACACAGCCACGCCCACCAATGGTATAGAAGATATGTATTCGGGCATGACCCTTGACCAATCATCACAAGGAGAGTTCATCTCAAATACACACACAGCAGGTCCTCAAATAACGTCCTTTCATGCAATGTCCTTTCCTGACAGCATGCATGAGGGAAAAAGAAAACCAAAAAAGATGCACGACTGCAAGTTCTCCATCTGCCTGGGTTTTCTCAGGCTCACAGTCATGGCTACACGGTCTCAGTCTGAGTGAGTGTGGGAGTGTGTGGTGTGTGTGTGTGTGTGTGTGTGTGTGCGACCTGTGCGGAAAAGGCCACCTGTCCAAGCCTGGTTCCCAGGGTGGGCTCCAGCTACCCACAACTTTGAACTGGAATACGCTAATTGGGAGATGAATGACGGAATGAATGCAAATTGTTGTCAAATTAAAGACGTGTGAAGTAGAAGGTAATCATCAAACACACAGTGGGAAATGACATGGCACGAAAGAGCTCAGGGAGTCGGCTCCGTTTGAGGTGGTTTGTTTTTGAGTGGCGTGATGTTGCCTCTTACGATTTTGCTTTGCAAACATTTATTCCTTGATTCCACCACCACTATGACCACCATCATTCACCCATTCATCAAAAACTGGGCAATTAGTTATCTTTCTACGTTTTAAAAATCTCTCTTAAATGAATGTATAGCCCACATTCACTTCAATGTTCAATATTGGAAGGTATTTGGGTCTTTATTTAGGAATTTGGTGATGTTTTTGTGAACAGAAATATGCTGTGGGAACGTAACTCCTGTTGATATCAATTCACCTACAGTGAAATTGGTTTCATTATATGTCATTTTGCTTAAAGTCAGTTTTCAAGAACTTATCAACAATGTTAAGTGAGGATTTTGTGTATGTATCTATGTGTGTGTACATATATGAACATTTAAGACCTGTGTCATCTGTGTTTGGTAATAAGTGCAGTGATAGGCATACATTGAGCACTAAAGAATGTCTGTTGAATGAATGAGTGGATCAAGGAATAGATAAATGAACACAGGCCACTCATAATGACTATAATTTTTGGAAGAAGCATAAAGGCTGGTGTTTCTAAAGTACTCGACAAGAAAGCCATGATCCTACGCCCTCTCAGGTAAATATTTAGCTTGATTATATAATTCTGTGTTTTGTTTTTTCTTTCCATCCCTTATTTCAAGCCAGACCTGGTTGTTGCTTGTACTGAATAAAATCATTAGCATTTCAAAAGTCTTATATTCTATCAAGTGAGCCAAGTTTAGCAAAAAAAAAAAAAAAAAAATTTAAATCGTGATTTTTGCTAGAATTGATATATTTTTAAAAAAGCAAAAATCATCCACCTGGATAAATTAAAAAAAAATAGCGTTAGACCCAGGGAGAATGCGACCAACAACTACAGAGCTATGTGGCCCTTGGAGAAGGGGCTGAGAAGGAGAGTTGAACACACAGAAACTTAAGAAGGTATTAATTACCTGCTCTTGGTCCCAATCACTTCAAGTTTTCTCTGGAGAGGGAAATTATCAAATTCGAACAAATATCCTTAGTAAAAGGATATTTTACTAAGGATATTTGTTTTGGGTGATGTATGAATTTAGACACTGCTTTAGCTGTTTTTATTTATTTATTTATTTTTATTTTTTATTTTTTAAGTTAGAGTCTCACTCCGTCGCCCCTATTGGAGTGGAGTGGCACGCTCCCAGCCACCGCAGCCCCGACCTGCTGGGCTCCGGCGGTCCTTCCTCCTCCGCCTTCCAAGTAGCTGGAATTACAGGTGCGTGCTACCACGCCCGGCTGTTTTTTTATTTATGGTAGAGACGAGGTCTCGCCAAGTTGCCCAGGCGGGTCTCGAACCCGCGGGCTCAGGCAATCCACTCACCTCCGCCTCACCAAAGTGCTGGGATGACAGGCTGAGCCTCCGAGCCCAGCCTAGCTGTTTTTAAAAGATGTCTTTCTCGCCGGGCTCGGTGGCTCAGCCTGTAATCCCGCGCCTTGGGAGGCTGAGGTGAGTGGATGGCCCGAGCCCGCGGGTTCGAGACCCGCCTGGGCAACTTGGCGAGACTTCATCTCCACAATAAATCAAAAACCAGCCGGGCGTGGTAGCGCGCACCTGTAATTCCGGCTACTTGGAAGGCTGAGGCGGAAGGATCGCCGGAGCCCAGCGGGTTGAGGCTGCGGTGGCCGGGAGCGGCCACTACAGTCTTGACAGAGCAAGATTTTTGTCTAAAAAGTAAAAAAGCTTTATTTTTAATTTTTTGAGTTAGAGTCTCACACTGTCTCCCAGGCTGAGGTGCAGCAGCACACTCAAAGCTACCACAACCTCGACCTGCTGGGGTCAGAGGATCCTTCCACCTCAGCCTTCCAAGTAGCTAGAACCACAGGCACGCGCCATCATGCCTGGCTAATTTTTTGATTTATTGTAGAGACAATGTGTCACCGAATTGCCCAGGCTGATCTTGAACCCCTGGCCTCAGGCAATCCTCTTGCCCTGCCTCCCTACGTGCTGAGATTACAGGAGTGAGCCACCATGCCTGGCCAAACAGCTTTAAATACTATAGACTATATTACATTAAAATAAACCAGTTTCCTCAGCCATAGAATAAGGTAGATTATAAAATTTCTGTTATCTTCTGTTAAAAAAAAAAAAGTAATGGAAGCTGTATTGTACCTTGGTATAATTTTAGATAGACAAATACAGAGGATGATGATTTTTGGAAAAAAAAAAAAAGTCTATTAAGGCCAGGTGTGTAACTCACACTTGTAATTCCAGCACTTTAGAAGGCCAAGGGGAGAGGATCACTTGAGGCCAGGAATTTGAGACCAGCCTGGGCAACATAGTGAGGACCCATCTTTACAAAAATAAAAAAGTTAGCTATGTATGGTGGTATATACCTACAGTCCACCTAGTCAGGAGGCTGAAGTGGAAGGATTACTTGAGCCTAAGAGTTTGAGGCTGTGGTAAGTTAAGATCATGCCACTGTACTCCGGCCAGGGCAAAAATACATGAAATCCTAGATAAAGAATCTAGGGGATAATATTTTCTTTGATGATTTAAATGTAAATAACAAAAGCAAAGATGCTCATGATCGTTGAATATATACATATTATTCTAGTAAGACAAATACTCTATGTTCTAAGTTTCTGATTGCATGTTTTTACCCATAAGTATTATTTCTTCCACTAAGCATTTTTCTGCCCACAAAATACAGGTATGTATTTTCACTCTGGGAATGCAAGGGACAAAGAATCCATGAAACTAGAATAAGTACAGGAAGGCTGACCAGCAACTGTGATCACACACTAATGAGAAACCAAGAGAGAGACAGAAAGAGATTGAATGCCCAAAAACGTGTTGCAAGATGCTGAATTAATCGAGTCTTCAGAGAGCTGTCTATGAAGAGTTTACCTCGTCCACTAGAAAAAGAAGTGTCTAGATGATCCTCCTAATTACAGATGGAAAGGAAAGATGCAATAAGTAGCTACCTGAAGCAGGCTATCTAGATCCAGGGACTGAGTAACATGGGACAGAGACTGGGTCTTTAAACTATAAATAAAACAAAGACCCACCAAGCTGTTGCACCTTGGCCAGCTGATTATCAGCGAGGGTCCTCAAATGGGAATAAAGTGAAAATTTCTGATCAAATCTGATTTGATGCTAGTGATTTTGGGTCTTGTAAAGTCATACTGCTATGAGATTACTAGCATGATTCATATTAGGGGCTTAGAAAAATAAAGGTAGACAAACAAAAAAGTTATATAAATTATTTTTTAAAATTGGCCAGGTGAGGTGGCTTGTGTCTGTAATCCCAACACTTTGGGAGGCCGAGGTGGGAGGATCACTTGAGCCCAGGAGTTAGAGACCAGCCTGGGCAACACAGCAAGACTTCATCTCTACAAAATTTTTTTTAAAAAATGAGCCAGGCTGGGCTCAGTGGCTCAACCTGTAATCCCAGTACTTTGGGAGGGTGAGGGGAGTGGACTGCCTGAGCCCTTGAGTTCGAGACCAGTCCAGGCAACTTGGCAAGACCTTGTGTCTACAATAAATAAAAAATTAGTCAGGTGTGGTAGCATGCACTTGTAGTTCCAGCTACTTGGAAGGCTGAGACGGAAGGATCCTGGAGTCCAGCAGGTTGACGCTGGGGTGGCCATGAGTGTGCCACTGCACTCCAGCCTGGGTAACGAAGTGAGACTCCAACTCAAAAAAAAAAAAAAATTGAGTCAGGTATGGTGGCACGCACTTGTAGTCCAGCTACTCAGGAGGCTGAGGTAGGAGGACTGCTTGAGCCCAGGAGTTTGAGGCTGCAGTGAGCTATGATTGCACACTCCAGGCTGGGTGACAGAGCAAACCCATCTCAAAAAAATAAAAAATAAAAATCACAAAGCATGTAAAAACTACCGATAACTACTACATCTTAGAAAGAACAAAGCAATAATATAGTTATATAGTAATAAAAACTCTTCACATAGTACTTGGAGTCAAATAATATTTTAGAAGTTATTCAAAAGTAGGTCAGTCTAGTACCATATTTAAGAGCCTTGCAGAAAGAGGTTGGTTTGTGTGTTCATTCACTTGTTCCTTCCTTCTTCAATATATTTCATTTTATTTATTTATTTATTTATTTTTGAGTTGGAGTCTCACTCTGTCGCCCAGACTGGAGTGCAGTGGCCACTCCCGGCCACTGCAGCCTCGACCTGCTGGGCTCCAGCGATCCTTCCACCTCAGCCTTCCAAGTAGCTGGAACTACAGGTGCGCACTACCACGCCCGGCTCATTTTTGATTTATTGTAGAGATGAGGTCTCGCCAAGTTGCCCAGGCAGGTCTCGAACCCATGGGCTCAGGCAATCCACTCACCTCAGCCTCCCCAGGCGAGGGATTACAGGCTGAGCCACCGAGCCCGGCTCTTCAATATATTTTAAACATTGATTGTGAGCCAGACACTGTCAGGCATGGAAGAGTTAAAGATGTAAGAGCCAAAAGAACTGCTCTTTATGGATTCAAAGATCAGTAAAGGAATAATGAGTATAATCTAAAGCAGAGTTGAGTTCAATCTGAGATGCCTCTGAACATGAAGTTAAGATACCTTAGAAAGCAACTGGAAATACAAACCAGCAGCTCAGAAGAGCAATATGTGAAGTTACAACTGGTATCAGGGTTCCCAACCCAAATCCCCATAGAGGTCAGACAGGGCAAAAGGAGGGCTGAAGAAAGAGGAAGCAAGGGGATGGCTTGGTGAATGAGACTGGTAAGATAAATCTCACACGACAACCAGTGACGCTGGTGCTTTCTTCTCGGCACCTTCTCTACAAATGAAAGCTTTCTCTATCTGCTTCCTGCGAAGGATACTGAGGAAAAAAACTTAACTATTTCATCATATTTGTCTCTTACAGTCTCAGATTTTTTTTGCTCATTAAAAAAAAAGAAAAAAAAATGTTTAGTCCTTTCAGGTTAAGGGCTCTATTGCAAAATAACGATAGCCTGTGCTTGTTACCTGAATAAATTATACCTCAAACCCAATTTAACAAAAAATTCAGGCTGGGCACAGTGGCTCATGCTTGTAATCCCAGCACTTTGGGAGGCTAGCTGGGAGGGCTGCTTATGCCCAAGAGTTTGAGACTAGCCTGGGCAACATAGCGAGATCTTGTCTCTACAAAAAGTCAAAAACATAATTAGTCAGGCATGGTGGTGCGTGCCTATAGTCCTACCTACTTGGGAGGCTGAGGTGAAAGGATCACCTGAGCCCAGTAGGTCAAGGCTTTGGTGAGCTGTCAGCCTGGGCAACAGAATGAGACCCTGATTCACACACACAAAAAAAATTTAGTTAGGTGTGGTAGACTTTGTTTCATAAAGACAAAAGTAAACCTAGTTCTACAAAAGCACTAAAATTAAAATATGCATAATTAATTGCCTTATTTAACATTAAAAGATAATCAACGGCTCCTCCTCCCAGCTTCAGAATATAAAGGCTAATATTACTATTGTGCTGGACTCTCCCCTCTCTTATTCCTCATTTTATCGGAGATAATTAGGGATGTGAAAGGTAGGAGCACTTTCTTGGAAACCCACCAATGTACCTGGTACATTTCTTACCTACCTCTCCCACCTTCCGCTTCATTGGATGAATCATTTTAGTTGTACCCTAGGCCCACTGAAGGCCTTTAGGCACTTTGCTAGTTCATTTTAAATGATTCCAAGCATTTACCTACTTTAGAAAAAATCTTATATGACTCAACAGGTCTTTGAGTGGCCAACATGTCCTTCTGTTAATTCAATCAAACCAATCTGTAAAAACATAATGTATTCATTCTACCAATATCACATCCCTCAGACCTCTGCATATATGCCCCTTTCTCAGCGATAATACTCCTTCAAATGATATGCTCTCTTCAAAGAAGAATGCATTATTATATATAATTCCCTTACTTTCATTTTTTTCAGGCTCTACATTCTTTGGTTCTGAATCATGAGTCACATCCACTTCTCCTTTCATTAATATCGTGACATAATGGTAATTCTCTTTCTCAACAAAAGAATTTACAACTGAGGCAAAGTGAACATTTTTCAGATGAAGGGCTGCTTCTTCCCAGGTTTCTCTTAGAGCACATTCTTCCCATGTTTCACTGGAAAACAGAAACATTACATTAGATTCTATTCTATTTACATAATTTTTTCCCCATGAAATGCTTGGCTAGTAATTTCTAGTGGAAAGTAATAAGAACTGTAATGGGTTTCTGCTTTAAAACAACATATCAAGGCTGGGAGTGGTGGCTCACGCCTGTAATCCCAGAACTTTGGCCAAGGCAGGAGGATCATTTGAGCCTGGGGGTTCAAGACCAGCCTGGGCAACACAGTGAGATCACGTCTTTACAAAATTTTTTAAAAAAATTAGCCGGGCATGGTGGCAAGT
>CAUYQG010031910.1:0-20920 GCA_963574415.1 Tarsius wallacei | reverse complement strand
AAGCAGGACTAAAACCTATGCAGCCTGCCAGAAACCCACTTTAAATGTAAGCTATAAGTAGATTAAAAGCGAAGGAATGAAGAAAAATGGACCATGCTAACACTGACAAAAACAAAGCTGGAGTGGCTACATTAGTGTTATACAAAGTAAGAATTAGAGAAAAAAATTAATAGTGATGAAGAGGGTCTTTTAAAAGTGGGCGATTGGGCGGGCTCAGTGGCTCAGCCTGTAATCCCAGCACTTTGGGAGGCCGAGACGAGTGGCTTGCCTGAGCCTGCGAGTCCAAGACCAGCCCGAGCAACTTGGTGACACCTCTTCTCTACAATAAAATAAAAAATAGCTGGATGTGGTAGCACACGTCTGTAGTTCTGGCTATTTGGAAGGCTGAGGTGGAAGGATCGCCAGAGCCCAGGAGGTTGATCCTGGGGTGGCTGTGAGCATGAGTGCCACTGCACTCCAGCCTGGGCAAAGGAGTGAGACTCCAACTCTAAATAAATAAATAAATAAATAAATAAATGTGGCCAATTAATAGAGAAGACATAATCATTTTCTTTTCTTTTTCTTTTTTTTAGTAGGAGTCTCTGCTGCCCAGGCTGGAGTGCAGTGGCATGCTCATGGCCTCCGCAGCCTCAACCTGCTGGGTTCAGGTGATGCTTCTGCCTCAGTCTTCCAAGTAGCTGGAACCACAGGCACGTGCCACCATGCCTGCCTAATTTTTGATTTATTGTAGAGATGAGGTCTTGCCAAGTTTCCCAGTCTGGTCTTGAACCCCTGGACTCAGGCAATCCTCTTGCCTCTGCCTCCCAAAGTGCTGGGATGACAGGCAAGTTACACACCTAGTAACAGTTTAAAATAAATGAAGCCAAAATTGATAGAACTGTGAGGACAAGTTTACAGAGAATCAGTAAGGACAAAAAAGACTTAGACAATCAACGAGATCTAATTGACATATAAAAAAATGCACCTAGAACAGCAGAATATGCAGTCTTCTCAGGTGCACAGGAAACAATTAGCACGATGGACTATGTTCTAGGTTTAAAAATTGACATATATCTAGGAGTATTCAAGTCATGCAAAGTATTCACTGACCACAATAGAATTAACTAGGAAAACAAAAGGATACTTAAAATCCTGAATAATTGGAAGCTACACAGTTCTAAATAACCCACAAGTCAAAGAAAACTTCTAATGGAAATCATAAGGTATTTAGGGTCAAAATGCCTCTCAAGCAGTATTTCGAAGAATCAGTGAACTCGGCTTCCATCTTAAGAAACTAAAAAAGGGGCCAGACACAGTGGCTCACGTCTACAATCCCAGCACTTTGGAAGGCCTAGGTGAGAGGAGTGCCTGAACCCACGGGTTCGAGACCAACCTGGGCAACTTGGCAAGACCTCATCTCTCAATAAATCAAAAAACTAGCCAGGCGTGGTGACACACACCTGTAGTTCCAGGGTCATATGGAAGGTCAATTTCTAATTCTTTCAGAAATCGCCACACAGTCCTCCCAAGAGGCAGCACTAGTTTGCATTCCCGCCAGCAGTGTAAAAGCGTTCCTTTTTCTCTGCGTCCTCACCAGCATCTGTTGTTTTTTGTTTTATTAATGATGGTCATTCTTACTGGGTTAGGTGGTATCTCAATGTGGTTTTGATTTGCATTTCTCTGATGATGAGTGAGGCTGAGCACTTTTTCATGTGTCTGTTGGCTGCCCGTATGTCTTCTTTTGAAAAGTGTCTATTCATGTCTTTTGAATAGGGGCTGTTTAATGGGGCTGTTTGTTTTTTTTCCTTTTGGTGCGTTTTAGTTCCTTGTAGATCCTAGATGTTAAGCCTTTGTCAGATACACAGTTGGCAAATATTTTTTTCCCGTTCTGTGGGCTATCTTCCTGCTCTCTAGATGGTTTCTTTTGCTTTGCAGAAGCTCATCAGTTTGATGAGGTCCCACTTGTCTATCTTATTTCTTATGGTATGGGCTCTTAGGGTTCTGATCAGGAACTGGTTGCCAGTTCCAATTTCCATAAGGGTGTCTCCTGCGTTTTCTAAGATTCTTAGAGTTTGAGGTTTTACATTTAGGTCTTTGATCCATTTAGAGTTAATTTTTGTGTATGGTGATAGGTAGGGGTCCTGTTTCAATCTGCATGTGATCAGCCAGTTTTCCCAGCACCGTTTACCAAATAGGTTCTCCTCTCCCCAGTGGTTGTTGTTGGAGGCTTTGTCAAAGATGAGCTGGTTGAGGAGTTGAGGCTTTGCTTCCGGAATCTCTATCCTGTTCCATTGGTCTTTATGCCTATTCTTGTACCAATACCAGGCTGTTTTGATTACTGTAGCTTTATAGTAAAGTTTGAAGTCTGGAAGTGTGATACCTCCTGCTTTGTTTCTTTTGCTAAGGATCGTTTTGGCTATTCGTGGTCATTTATGTTTCCACTTGAATTTCTGTATTGTCATTTCCAGGTCTGAGAAGAATGATGTTGGCAGCTTAATGGGTATTGCGTTGAATCTGTAGATTGCCTTTGGTAGGATGGACATTTTAACAATGTTGATTCTTCCTATCCATGAACATGGAATTTTTTTCCATTTGTTTGTGTCTTCTTGGATTTCTTTGAGCAGTGTTTTGTAGTTCTTATTGTAAAGGTCTTTCACTTCTCTGGTTAGGAAGACCCTGAGGTATTTCTTTCTTTCTTTTCCTGTGGCTATTGTGAATGGGATTATGCTTTTTATTCGGGTCTCTGCCTGCTTGTTGTTGGTATATAGGAATGCAACTGTCTTTTACACATTTATTTTGTACCCTGAGACTTTGCCAAAGTCCTTTATCAGTGCAAGCAGGTTTTTGACAGATTCTCTTGGATTTTCAAGATATAGGATCATATCATCAGCAAAGAGAGATAACTTGACTTCCTCTTTTCCTATTTGGAGACCTCTGATTTCTTTCTCTTGTGTAATTGCCCTAGCTAGGACTTCCAATACAATGTTGAACACAAGGGGGTGAGAGTGGGCAGCCTCATCTTGTTCCAGTTTTCAGGGGAAATGTTTCCAGTTTCTATTCATTTAGCAATATGTTAGCTGTGGGTTTATTGTAAATGGCACTTACTATTTTGTGGTATGTTCCTTCTATACCTAGGTGTTTGAGGGTTTTTGTCAAGAAGGGATGCTGGATTTTTTCAAAAGCTTTTTCTGCATCTAATGGTATAATCATGTGGTTCTTGTTTTTACATCTGTTGATTATTTAATTACATTTATGTTCTTGCAAATGTTGAACCAGCCTTGCATCCTGGGGATGAAGCCTACTTGGTCATGGTGAATGATTTTTTGAGATGTATTTTTGGATCTGATTTGCTAGAATCTTGTTGAGGATTTTTGCATCTATGTTCATAAGGGATATTGGCTTGTGGTTCTCTTTTTTTTGTTGTTGGATTTTTACCCGGTTTTGGAATCAGTGTGATGTTAGCTTTGTAAAATGATTTGGGGAGAATTCCATCTTTCTCAGTTGCCTGGAATACTTTCAATTGGAATATACTTTCAATAGGATTGGTATTAGCTCCTCCTTGTCCATTTTTTAGAATTCTGCTGGAAAGCCATCCAGTCCAGGGCTTTTCTTTGTAAGTAGTTTTCATATGACAGGGGTCCTAGTCTTTTTAAAGGGCTTTTTGAAGCACTGCCACTCTGAGCTTCCCAGCTTCCCATTGTATTGTGGACAAACAGCATGTGAGAGGGCAGATGGGAAGATCAGCCTGAGCTGTATCATGTGGGCTTTTCACACAAGTTCTTCTATCTCCTACCCTGGAGGATGCTGAAGAGATGACTTCCGGCTTATTGTTATCTGGCCCACCTGCAGATGCTGGGCAATATATGGGAATAAACATGGAACTTGCTGTGTGGAATTCCAAGTGATTACGTAATACAGACTGAACCAGGATTCTTCAGGGGAAGTTCAATAAGACTGAAGTAACAAAAATGAAGAACAGGAAAGCATCAAATATCATCAAGCAACTATAACAAAAAAAGAAGTAAGAGCAGAAAAACAACCCTACACACAATGAAATCGTACCAGGCAAACACACTCTAAATCAGATGAAAACTATGATAGACTGGAAGAAACAAAAGCATATAAACACAATGAAAAGGCTTTAGGAGAAATAGAAGGTGAAAACGAGGGAAAATTTAAACATAAAAAAACGAAGAAAGACATAAAAAGGATTTGAGAGAAAAGGTAAATGTCAAAGATGACTAAAGCCATTCCAACATAAGAGAGGGGACCCCCCCCCAAAAAACCCCAGAATTATCTTTTGGAGGGCAGACCCCTTGTAGTACACTCACAATTTGTTTCTCCAGATCCAACAGTCAACCAAAATTTTTACCAGGAAGTTTTGAGAAGGTTGTGTAACAATTTATGGAAGAAACATCCTGAGATGTGGCAAACAGATGACTGGTTCTTCCACCATGACAACACACCTGCCCACATCTTATTGGGTGTTGAGCAGTTTTTGACCAAAAATGGCATGACCCCCATGCCCCATTCTCCCTATTCAGCCGATCTCACCCCGAGTGACTTTTTAAAATAAATTTCCCGGCCGGGCTCAGTGGCTCAGCCTGTAATCCCAGCACTTTGGGAGACTGAAGTGAGTGGATTGCCTGAGCCCGCGGGTTCAAGACCCGCCTGGGCAACTTGGCGAGACCTCATCCCTACAATAAGTCAAAAAATTAGCCGGGCATGGTAGCATGTGCTTGTAGTTCCAGCTACTTGGAAGGCCGAGGGGTAAGGATCGCCGGAGCCCAGCAGGTCGAGGCTGCGGTGGCCGGGAGCGGCCACTGCACTCCAGTCTGTGTGACAGAGTGAGACTCCAACTCAAAAAAAAAAATTAATTAATTAAATAAATAAATTTCCCCAGGTGAAGAAAGTTCTCACAGGGAAGCCTTTTGCTGATGGGGAAGAAGTGAAGAAAAAGGCAGAAACACTACAATTTTGATTGTAGTTGTCAATCAAAATCGACAAGTTCAAAACTGTTTTGAGCAGTGGAAAAAGTGCCTTGATAGGTATATTGTATCAACAGAAAGGACCTTGAAGGTGACTGGAATTTAATCATGTAAGAGTAAATGCATGATTTTTTAATAAATAAATTTTGTGTTTTTTTAATAGAAGCCCCAAAGAAGAACAATGACACAAGGAAGCAGCATGAATAGTGGAAAGCTGTAACTCAAGAAAACTGTCCTAAAGTTTTTTTAAAATGAAAATGACTTATTGAAAGAGCACCCAGTGTACATGAGATTGTGACTAGAACACCCAGCACCAATGCATGTTCTAGTAGTGTGTGTATGTGTGTTTGTGTGTGTGTATGTAGACAAGGTCTCCTTATATTGCCCAGACTGGTCTTGAATCCCTGCGCTCAAGCAATTTTCTGCTTCAGTCTCCCAAAGTACTGGGATTATAGGCGTGAGTCACTGCACCTGGCCCTCAAGTAACATTAAAGGAAAAGAAATACTAGGCATCGAGACAAAAAGTACATGACTTATAAAAAGAAATTTATAGCACCACCAGATATTTAAGAGCAGTAGTCTAATGCTCCCCCCCAAAATGAGTAATATATTTAAGATATTCAAAGGAAAGAATATGTGAGCCATGGATTGTATATCTAGTAAAATTGACATTGAAGTGTAACAGGTATGAAGAGCTGTTGCCAATATGCAAGAACTCAGGCAACGTTGTTCCCGTGGATACCTCCTGAGGCATCTGAAGGGTGGGCTCCAGACACCAACATGACTACAGAGACACCACACAAGGACTGCCAGCGAGCATCACATGTAAAGCTGCTTTGGAAATGAACCTCAAAGATGGTGAGACACCGGAGTCAATACGACCTCTGCTCAGGGGCAGACTGAGAGACTTTGTCTGTACAAACTCAGTGGGAAAATTAAGAAATACTTTGGAATTACTTGGGAAAAAAATTAAATGAAGGTGCAAAGGGAGAGAGCCTTATATATAATGGCTAGAAGAGCTGGCCATGAGATAGAGTACAGCCATAAAAATGGGAGAAGAATATGGAAAACTGTTTTCAGTAATAATTGGTGATGCTAGTCTCAGTACTATAACCATTGCATTCTGAAACAATCGCATGACTCATTAGGATAAAGTCAATGAATAATACAGGATAGTCTAGTTCTATCATCTCCTGTTTTCTTGAGAACAAAGATTCTTGATATAAGATAGTGGAGATGCAGATGTTATATAGAAGAAGTTAGTCCTAAATTTTCATTGGAAACTGAATGTCAGTATGAACTTATAAGGCATGTTAGGTGTCTGTGTCTGTGCGTGTGTGTGCGCGCACGTGCAAGCACACACACGTGCACATCTGTTCACTATAATCCCCTCACGTAATCCATCATTATCTCCTCATGACAATGACTTCCCAGGAATGATGGGTAGCCTTAGGGCCTGGATTGTGATCTTGAAATACCATTTCTCACTTTTTAATGGGGTTATTTGTTTTTTTCCTTTCAGCTCGTTTGAGTTCCTTGTAGATCCTGGATGTTAGGCCATTGTCAAATACATAATTTGCAAATATTTTTTACCATTCTGTGGGTTGTCTTCCCACTCTTGAGGGTTTCTTTTGCTTTGTAAAAATTTTTCAGTCTAATGAGCTTGTCTATCTTAGCTTTATGGCATTCACTTCGGGGGATTTTGTCAAGAATTCCTTGTCTACTCCAATGTGCATAAGGATATTTCTTACATTTTCTTCTAGGATTTTTATAGTTTGAGATTTTATGTTTAGGTCTTTGATCCATTTAGAGTTGATTTTTGTATATGGTGATAGGCAGGGGTCCAGTTTC
Source organism: Tarsius wallacei (assembly GCA_963574415.1). Lineage (NCBI taxonomy): Eukaryota > Metazoa > Chordata > Mammalia > Primates > Tarsiidae > Tarsius > Tarsius wallacei. The sequence continues at coordinate 14,102 of CAUYQG010031910.1, read as the reverse complement.
ATTCTTCTGCCTGTGGTCAGTCAGTTTTCCCAGCGCCATTTGTTAAATGTAACCTCTTTTCCCCAGTACTTATTATTGGTGACTTTGTCGAAAATGAGTTGACTGAGAGACTGAGTTTTTGCTTTCAGAATCTCTGCCCTGTTCTGTTGGTCGATGTGCCTTTTCTTGTACCAATACCAGGCTGTTTTGGTTACTATAGCCTTGTAGTAAAGTTTAAAATCTGGAAGTGTGATACCACTGGCTTTGTTTCTTTTGCTGAGGATTGGGACAAAGGACATGAATAGACAACTTTTCAAAAGAAGACATACAAGCAAGCAACAGACACATGAAAAAATGCTCAGCCTCACTAAGCATCAGAGAAATAACAAATCAAAACCACAAAGAAATACCAACTAACTCCAGTAAGGATGGCCATCATTAACAAATCAAAAAACAGCAGATGCTGGCACAGGTGCAGAGAAAAGGGAACACTTCTACACAGTTGCTGGAGTGCAAACAAGTTCAACCTCTATGGAAAGCAGTACGGCGATTCCTACAAGAACTAAAAATTGACTTTCCATTTGAACTAGCAATTCCTCTCCTGGAAATGTACCCAGAGAAACATAAATCATTCTACAGAAAAGACATCTGCACATACATGTTTATAGCTGCACTATTCACAATAGCAAAAGCATGGAACCAACCCACTGAAAATGGATTGGATAAAGAAAACATGGTACATGTACACAATGGAGTATTATGCAGCCATTAAAAGAACAAAATCATGACATTCTCAGCAAATTAATGGAGTGGGAGACCATCATACTTACGGATTTGTCACAGAAACAAAGAACTGAATACCACACGTTCTCACTCATAAGTGGGCCCTGAATATTAATCACGATAGCACAAGGGAAGGATCAGCAGTTGGTGGACACTGCTGGGGGGATGGGACACATAACAACACAAAGGGTGCATGGTCCCGACCAGGGGAAGAGGACCAGTTGGAGGCCCCAGCTTTACTTGCATACAGCCTACTTGTGTAGTTAATCCTGACTTGTACCCTACATCTCTATAATGAAATAAACATTTTTTAAAAGAAGAAATACCATTTCCCATTAAAAGAAACCAGAGCAACCAGAGCATAATTTGAGGCAGAAATGAGCAAAATGAGGCCGGCCTATCTTGACACACCCAAGAGTTGGGAGGGTGACTAGGACAACTGAAAAGGCTTCAGGAGCCGCCCAGAAAGCCACAGATGAAATACCTTTGCATGACGGAGGTTCAGATTTACACCAAATTGAAAACTATCAAATACATTCAGATCCATTTATTCCTAATGAAACAGTTCATTGGTTATCTTCTGAATTGACAGAGAGCCAATTCGTTTTCTTGAAAACGGAGTAAATTAAAGGAAAGAATCACATGTTCATCCTGCCTTTCCATCCAACAGCGGCCGAGGGGAGGCACTGGCCTGAGTGAGGAAGCCCTCAACCCCATCGCGGCTTAGAGACTGCTGACAGGTCAGAAGGCAGAGAGAAAGGGAAAATTCCTGTGCCCGACAACCCAGCATCAGCTGCAGCCAAGTGGCTCTGCTCTCTAAGAATGTCCATTTTCCCCAACAGCTACCACCTCATGTGAAAAATTCCCAGGGGGGCTGCAGGCTTCCATGAGGAGACAGTCGTGGGCTCTCAGGGAAACAGCACTCAAGTGCTTTTTTGGTAGCCATTTTCTTAGCAAATTACTGAAAAGGTACTTTCTGTTCCTAAAAACAATCTGAGTCATCTAGAGCTACTTGGGCTCCGCTGTTTAGGCTACATTGGTCGATGGACTTTTCCTGGTGCTCTTTTGGGGACAGGAGACTTTGAGCCACCTGCCCAGGAATGGTTTTTCAAGTTTGCTTCTGCTGCCTGACATCCACCCCTTTCTCTCTCCTCTGACCTACCAGAGCTGGTACCCTTGAGTGCCCTGGGCTGTGCCCACCACCCCCCGGGCTATGTTGCCTGCCTTCCGTCTGCCAGTTTCCCATCCAGTGGGGACCATTGCGTGCAGCTCGGACATCCAAAGGGGAAAGGAATGCAGTGGATCCCTTAGTGGACTGAGTCTCAGAAGGAAGTGGCGAGAGGTCTAGTACAGCAGGCTTTGACAGGGCACCTCTAGTCTGGCCTCCTGAGAGCTCAAAGGCTGCTCCTCTTCTCGTCCTGCAACACCTGTTCAGACGTGCCTAACAACAATTCTCGAGTGCACAGAAGTGTCTCCCATGAGCCTCAAGTGCTTTCCCCGTTTCTCTTTTGTTCAGCTGCCCAAATCCCTGCCCGTCCAGCTTCCAGTAACCACAGCTGCCTTCATGGGTGGGGGCTGTCCCTTGGGCTCTGTCAGAAACAGGTGCTTCCACATGGCTTCTTGCTGGTGTGCTGGATTTTTAGCCAGCCCCTTCATGCATGCCTGGCATTGACTCAAGCAGGGACCCTTGTGGATGGCAAGGGCACAGGCATGGGACTAAGGAGTGCCTGAGATGAGCTAAATCAGTTAATAAAATCAAATTGCTAGCAAAATAATAATATGAACCAGCTGACTCCATTTTGTTTAAAACTTTCATCTTAGTTACCTGCCTGACTTAAGAATCAATGCCTACGTGTGATTACACTAATATTCCCATGACCACAGACCCCCAGCTTTGTCTCCTTTGGGCAGGTCATGCTGACCATTGCCTGCTGACTGTTACAGAACTCCTTAGCCATAAGTTCCATGTGATTGTATGCTTTGTTAACTGAAATCAAATGTTATGCTTTGACATTTTCATAGTTCGTTCTTATATTCTGTTAGTGACCTAACCAAGGTAACTGCATTGTATAATGATTTTTCTTCCCTGTCTCTATGTAACTACCTTAAACTATATCTTAATGGCAGAACTCCAGGGACTTTCTGGGCACTGGCTATACCTAGGACATGAAATTAATCAAAACTCCCTAATAATCGAAGTTCCCATTTTGGTTGCCAAGTTGTTAGTTTATAGTTGCTATGGTCACTACGTTGCTATGTAGCCAGTGCTGCAAATTTTACCTATGAAAGCTTGTCACAAACTGCACCAATTTGTCAAGAGTTTTCATTTCTACTCTTGACCCGCATGTTAATAAATTCATAATCAATTAAACTCACCTTGCTGGCATAGCTTCTTCTCGCTTACTCGGTCATAACACGGCCATGAGATGAGTGTGGCCTCCATTATTACTCTGCACAGCTGAAGGTCAGGGGCCGGCCCTAGCTAACCCTGAACTCTTCTGCTTATTTTTTTCTTCTTCTCTATTCTCTTGCCTTCCTCCTAATATGTGACACATGCTACGTCATCTTTCTTTCTTCTGTTCCTTCCCACTGAAGACGTTTTCATGAAGGTTTAGTATTATCCGGGTCCAGCATACGGGCATCAGTTCTGGCTCTCCACACCCAGCCACGGGGCGTGCCGGGCACCTGAGGCTCAGCCCTGCACTCACGGTGGAGAGACCAGTCATCCACCTCCCTCCGTCCCCTACACACAGAGCGGGTTCTGGAATCCCATCTAGGTGGAGCCATCTGGGGAGGAGAGGATTCAGGAACCACCATCCCGAAATGATTTGGAAGCACCATCAAATGTCTTGCTCTTCTGGGGATGCGCAAAAAGATGCCGCTCACTGGGAGCGGGAGAACTTGGCGCCTGGGCGGCGGTGAAGCGTTCTGTTTGGACAGATGACACGTGAGCTGTCCCTTAGGTAGCTGTGTTTCTCGGGTCCTGGCAGGAAGGAGGTGGCACTCAAGGCATGTCTGAGAGAGATTAATCAAGGGGCTGGCTATTTAAAGGAAGAGGCAGGAGGCACCTTCTGTCAACAGAGGAGGTGGGACAGCTGGGGCCAGCAAGGCAAAGCTGCCACCCATCCTGTGTCTGCAGGGATGAGGGGGATTCTGGCTAAGAGAAAGGGACTACCTCCCAACAGAACCTGGGGTCACATGTAGAGCTCCTGAGCCATGCCTCCCGTGTCCTGCTGGGGCTGCCCACTGGAGGAGCCAGAGAGCCCTCCAGAGGGCCTGGAGAGGCAGCCTTGCAGGCTGGCTTCAGACATGTGCCGGCTGCAGGGCCCTCACAGCCATCAACGCCTGAAGTTCCGGAGAGGGCGCTGGACCAGAGATGAGAGCTTGGGGATCAGCAGCATATGGATGGAGGTGGAGGTCCAGATGGGAACACAGAGGGGAGAGAAGAGGGCTGAGGGCTGTGTGTGCACCCCGGAGTTGAGAGGCCCAAAGACCAGGGCGTTGGATGGTGGGGGCAGCCAAATGAGCTGGGAACCCCTGAGCCACAAGAATAGTTTCATGGGGGAGTCAAAAGCTTCGCAGGGAGCAGGAATCCTACCGTGGGCCTGACACCATGGAGCCACGTGAGCTCAGTTACTCAGTGGGGTGGGCGATCCCAGAGGCCAGGATCAGCAGGGGAGAGGGCCAGAGCAGCTGGGGTGTGAATTCAGATGCCTGCAGGGGTCAACGTCCTAATTTCTAGCCACAGGGTATATCTGGGCATATCTGGATTTCAGTCATTCTTTCATCCCAAAAGCAGACTTTGAGAATCTACTGTGTGCCAGATTGTGGTGGGATAAGTTAGCTGAAGGTTAAAGCATCAGGATGGAAGCAAAACATCCAGTCAAAAATCTCGGTGTTTCCAGAGACCTAGAGATTAGACACCATCCAGACTGACACCTTAGCGGCACAGATGTGTCCCCCTGTTTGCCAAGAACATCACAAGATGCAAGTGCAGCACTGGACATGTGGGTGGGGACACGGGGCTCCTGGGAGCAGGTGGGAGCTGCCTGAGGACACTATAGGGTGCGGCCTCACAGGGCTGTGTGCAAGGGAGGCTCCCCACCCTTTCTGGGTCCCTGCGGGGCCTGTTCCTGGATGAGGCACACAGACTTCCTGGACCACCCGTGTCCATGACGGCACGTTCCAGACCGGCGATGTCCCATGCCTCAAGCTCCCCTGTGGCGCACTCATGGGTTCACGTTCTCACTCTCCACTGATCAGGTTTGATTCCAGTCGTTTTTTGTTTTTGAGTCAGAGTCTCACTCTTGTTTCCCAGGCTGGGGCACATTGGCACACCCACGGCTCACCACAGCCTCGACCCTCTGGGCTTAGGTGATCCTCCTGCCTCAGCCTCCTGAGTAGCTGGGAGCTATGCCCGGCTAATTTATTTTGTGGGGACGAGATCTCTCTTGCCTAGGCTCATCTCGAATGCCTGGCTCAAGTGATCCTCTAGCCTCGGACTCCCAAGGTGCTGGGATTACAAGCATGATTTCAGTTTTTTTTTTTGAGTTGGAGTCTCACTCCGTCGCCCAGACTGGAGGGCAGCGGCCGCTCCCGGCCACCGCAGCCTCGACCTGCTGGGCTCCGGCGATCCTTCCGCCTCCGCCTTCCGAGTAACCGGAATTACAGGCGCGCGCTACCACGCCTGGCTCATTTTTTGATTTTTATTGCGGAGATGAGGTCTCGCCAAGTTGCCCAGGCGGGTCTCGAACCCTCGGGCTCTGGCATCCACTCACCTCGGCCTCCCGGGGATGACAGGCCGAGCCACCGAGCCCAGCCAATGTCAGTTTTAAATAGACGCCGCGAGGGGCAATTTCCCAAGGGAAGACGGCTCCCAAACTTGCAAGCGACACACGCTCCCCCCAGAGCGCACGCCCGGGCGTCGGGACGGCACCCGGCGCCCATGGCCGGTCTCGCTGTGTCTTTCAGGTCGGCAGAGTGGAGCGCGAGAAGAACCAGGAGCTGCGGCAGGCGCGCGAGCACGAGCAGCACAAGGCCGCCGTGCTGCTCACGGAGCTCAAGACCAAGCTGCACGAGGAGAAGCTGAAGGAGCTGCAGGCCGTGCGCGAGACGCTGCTGCGCCAGCACGAGGCGGAGCTGCTCCGGGTCATCAAGATCAAGGACAACGAGAACCAGCGGCTGCAGGCGCTGCTCAGCGCCCTGCGCGACGGCGGCCCCGACAGGGTCAAGACCGTGCTCCTGTCCGAGGCCAAGGAGGAGGCCAAGAAGGGCTTCGAGGTGGAGAAGGTCAAGATGCAGCAGGAGATCTCCGAGCTCAAGGGCGCCAAGAGGCAGGTGGAGGAGGCGCTGACGCTGGTGATCCAGGCCGACAAGATCAAGGCCGCCGAGATCCGCAGCGTGTACCACCTGCACCAGGAGGAGCTCGGCCGCATCAGGAAGGAGTGCGAGCGCGAGATCCGGAGGCTGGTACGTGGGGCGTGCGCGTGGGCTGGCGGGGGGTCTGGCTTCACCCCCTGGCGGCCTCCCGGCCTCGCGCCCTCCCCGTCGGCTGGGAGGGCCCCAGGGACGCCAGACCGCTGCAGCGGGAGGCTGCAGCCCAGAGCCCGCGCCCGGCCGCCAGGCACCCGGGAAGCGAGAGCTCGCCTTCTGCCCCCTCCGTCCGTCCGGCTCGCTTCCCGTCTCTAACTTGGGCTAGGAAGAGGAATGTCCACGTGGGCAGTGCTCACCTGCCCCCAAAGGGTTTGTGGAGAGGCCCCCTCCTCTTAGCGTCCCAGGTAGCCCGTGACCTCACGCAGGGCTCCGCGTCTCGGTGGCAGGAGTCTCATGCATCTTCACTGGAGGATTCTCAGGGTCTGTTGAGCTCGCTGGATCCAGAGAGGCAAGGCCAGGAAGCCCCGGGGGGATGCAGTGGCTCCCCAGGCCGCCCTGGCGTTTCCCATGAGGTGCCCCTCGCTGGGGCATCGCCAGTTTTGTAGGTCAGCGTGGCTGGATGTGGGCACCCTCAGCCAGTGTGTCCTAAGAGCTCCGGAGACCCAGGGTCCCCACTTACTTAGAGTCCGTGTTCTCAGAGCTGGTTTTACGAAGCTGGAGAGAGCATTCCAGGATTATGCTGATTGCACCCGGTTCTCCTCACGCCTTGGAAAGTGGACTGTCTCCGCGATTTGGGGAAACGGAGCTCTGCCTTGGAGGCCTGTGTCCTCTGCCCATGCCCTGTGCTCATCAGGGCTCAGAACCTCTGGGCGCTTCAGTGGGGTCGGCAGTCTCTCCAAGCAGTGTGGCTATTTGCCTAGGGCAGCCATTCTCCCCCTGCCTCCCGGGCCTCTGGCCTCCAGGCTGTGCCACCATCTGGGACTTCCCAGAGAGGTACGGTAGTTCTCTGGACCAGACAGGGAAAACTAGAAGCTGGGGAGTAAACGTGACTTTTCCACAGTGTTCAAATGGGTGCCCCCAAACATTCCTAACCTGGGGAACTCCTCCCCTATCCGGAGTGTTCCCGGTTCCAACCTTCCCCGTACAACCCTCCACTCAGTCCTGACCATATATTGACCTGGAGGGGAGGTAGGGGTCCCGGGACAGGAGTTTGGCGGTAGGAAGCCACCCTTAGCCAAGCTAGAGAGCCTGGAGAGCAAACATCCTGACCTCCCTCTCCTCATCCCTCTGATTCCCATGCCACCTCTTGGCCAAACCCAACCAGAGACCAGCATGCGGCGGCACAGGGGCACAGGCGTGAGACACGGATCTGGAGGCAAAAAGAACATTTCCCACAGTGTTTGGAAGTCCATCTTTGGTGAAGTGAATATTTACTGTTTGCATCACTATTGCCAAGTGTTCTACTTGTGCTGTGACCCACGATTATAAGCCTTGCTTATACACTTGCTTATTTTCCCTGGTGCTGAGTTTTTTATTCCCTTAGTTTTCTAAGTAACCTAAGTCACTGACTCACCTTAGAATTTCCAACAGAAGGGCGAATCTCCTTCTAAAACAGTCAAAACATTTAGAATTCTGTCTGTTTACCTTTTTGGAGACATCCTTCTTGGGGCATTCTGTCTCCTGCCTCCACCTGGGCTGTTTCCTTCCCAATCCTGCCACCCAGCTGTCGTCCTGACACCTCCTCCCCTCTCTCCCGTGTCAGACACTCCCATAGTTTCCCCTCGTTCGTTTCTGTGTCTCATTTGATGGAATGGGTTCTCTGGGAGCTTCCTGGGAAACAGAGGATGGGAGATACACCTTGTGAGACCCTGTGTGTATGAAACGTTTGTATTCTAACGTCACATGTGATGTTTTCACTGGGTATGGAATTTTAGGTTGGGAAACATTTCCATCAGGAATTTGAAGGTATTTCTGCATTATCCTGCGACATCCTGTGTTGCTGTTAAGAAACTTAATATTCTGGCTCCTGACATTTCACCTGGCCCTGTTTCCCTGCACTCCCAGAAGTTATAGGATATTCTCTCTGAGCTCAGAGCATCCCTGAAATGATGGTGGGCCTCTGATGTGAGTGTCCGTTCATCCAATACACCAGGTGGTCAGGAGCCCAGGCTCACTGGCACGCGGGACCTTCTGCCATGGAAAACTTCATTCTGTTGTTTTCTAAATCATTCTCTGCACCTTTTCCTTTGAGCACTGCTGTGAGTCAGACCATTGACCTGATACTCTGATTTTCTTATTTTTCTCTTCAACTTTGTCTTTTTTGTGCTACTTTCAAAAAATGTCCTCAACTTTCTCTTCCAACCTTTCTGTTTAATTTTTTAAAATTTCTCCCATCATTCATTTAATTCCAAAAAAGTGTTTGTTCTCTGAAACAAAAAAAGTTGACACTCTGCTCTCATTTCATAGTTGCAAAACCATCTCCTATTTCTCTGAGGATAATAATTTTCATAGGCTATTTTCTAGAAGTTTTCTTCTGTTCCTGTCATGTGTCACTTCACAGTTCTTCGGTGCTATGTCTCCCTGGTGGTTGCTGTCTTTCATGCTGGGGGACTTCCTGAGTGAAGGGGAATCTTTCTTCCTTTATGTCCCCAGCAGGGGACGTCCATGGGATCCCCACATGTGTGACTGGGACTTGCTGCCCTTGGGGGCCCTGCTGTAATTGAACAGGCAAAAAATTGCTACTTTCTTGGGGATTTCTCCTGTTTTATTGTTTCTTAGGCCTTCTCCAAGGAAGAATTCCAGTCAGTGCAACAAGTCAAGAGAAAGAAACTGAAGGCACCAGATGGGAAAGGGAGAATTAAGAGCCTTTTCTTGCAGGCGACATGACTCTATATGTAAAACATCCTAAGAAATTCACAAAAAAGTACTGGAACTATCAAACAAGTTCAGCAAAGTTTCAAGATACAAGATCAATACACAAAAATCACTTTTATCATTACGTACTGTATCTGCTGGTAACAAACAATCCAAAATGAATTTTTAAACATTTCTAACTCATAATGAAATAAAAAAGAATAAAATACTTAGAGATTAGTTAACAAAAGAAGTGCAAAATGTGTACACTGAAAACTACAAAACACCGCTGAGAGAAACTAACATGGAGTTAAGTAAAAGGAGAGATGTTCCATGCTCATTGATTGGAAAACTCAGTCAATTGATATCAAGATCAAACACAATGCCTATCAAAATCCCAACAGGCTCTTTTGCAGTCATGGAAAAGCTGATCCTAAAATTTATATAAAAATGCAATATCTTCCCCTACACTGTGGGTTATCTTTTTGAATTCTTTTTTTTTTTTTTTTTAAGCAGGATTTATTGAGAGGACAGAAAAGCTCCCACAGTGGAAGGGAACCCAAAGGGGTTGCCCTTTTTGAATTCTTAATGGTATCATTTCATAACCTAAAGCTGTAAGTTGTTAAGTACAGTGATCTAATGGTGCTTATTTTGTCTTGTTTAAGAAATCCTTTAATTCCAAAGTCATGAAGCTTTACCTTTAAAAAAATTTGCAAGCCGGGCTCGGTGGCTCAGCCTGTAATCCTGTGCCTTGGGAGGCTGAGATGAGTGGATTGCCTGAGCCCACGGGTTCAAGACCTGCCTGGGCAACTAGGCGAGACCTCATCTCTACAATAAATCAAAAAATTGGCCGGTAGCGCGCGCCTGTGGTTCCGGCTACTTGGAAGGCTGAGGCGGAAGGATCGCCGGAGCCCAGCAGGTCGAGGCTGCGGTGGCCGGGAGCGGCCACCGCACTCCAGTCTGGGCGACAGAGTGAGACTCCAACTCAAAAAAAAAAATTTTTTTTTACAGATTTGTCTTTCATATTTAGGTCTAGCAGCCCTCATTAAAATAATCATCTCTCCCAAGTCCCACAGTGCCCCTCTGTCACATAGTAAGTGTTCTTACATGAGCTGGCTTTCTGATTTGTTCCATCATCATTCCTTCTTCAAACCCACCTTGTGCTAATCACTCTAGCCTTATGCTAACTCTTGATTTCTGGGACAGCCCAGTCCTCCCACTTTCGTCTCTTTCTAGAGTAACCTTCCTTTTCTTGGCCCTTTAGACTTTCATATGCACTTTGGAATCACCCTTTTCTCAAATTTAAAAAAAAAAAAAATTTAGAGTTTTTATTGGGATTTTAGCCAAACTCTTGAAGGATAAATTTTAATAGAGAGTATAATGATGATTCTCATAACAAATATGCAATAAGCAACATGTCAAAGATTTTGTTACCTCAATGAGTGAGGAGACAAGTAAGATGTTACAACCAATTCCATGAGGATTTTACCTAAAGAGACTTAGATTTCCTACCTGAAAAAATCATTTGCATTGCCACGGGCAGGAATTATTTGTAGTTCTGTGCAGAGGATGGGTTTGCATTGCTAACATGTTCTCCAGGTTAACTTTTCTCTCCACAGAGACATCAGATAGTCTAGTCAAAGACAAACAAAGGGGCACACCTCCATGGGGTCAGTTCTCAGAGGCGCCAGTCTTCCAGTAAAATGGCATCAGAAATCTTGTTTTTTCTATTCCAAAGTTTTCCACATGAGACTTCCACATAAGTCTTTCCCCTGTGGAATCCGTAATCAATTTGGGGAATCTCTTTTATCATTGCTTTAATTTTTGAAGATACATATGATCTATGACATCTCCCCCTGCCCTTCACCACCAGCACCACCAATATTCTATCTGGTCTCTTTCAGTCCCGCTCAGAGGGAATTGGCTATGGGTTCACAGTCCATCACACTGCATGACTCCCCCCTTCTACCAGGTATCGCTGTTGGAAACCTGTCCACCACAGCTGCTGGGATGCACTTTCTTCTTTCAGGCCCTCTACCACAGCTGTCCCCTCACCCCATCAGTCAGTTCACTTCCAACCCTATTCCCAGAGCCCAACAATCTGTCCATTTATATTCTGTGGGAGGTTTTTTCGGTTTAAATGAAATTATGAAAAACTCAGCGAAGCACATGCCCAGAGCACAGGAGGTGCCTGAGAGCATCAGTTGCCACGATAGTCAGCTGGTTTCATGGGGAGTCTAACAGCCGGGCCCAAGGCCCCAGCCAGGATCCTCTCTTTCTGACAGCCCCAATGGGACCTTTTCGCTTAACTGATGGGGACCTCGGGACCTCCTGAATCTTCTTCCTTAAGGCCCTCCATTGTGAGAGAATATTCTGGCCCCCAGCACCCGATTGTGAATTGAGGGGCTGCACCCTTGACCCAGTTGTGCAGAAATGTCTGAAGGGAAATCTGAACATGAGAGTGGAGGGACATAAGGAGCTTTGCTGGTGTGTTGGTGCCACCCTGGCTGCGGGAGGGCCATGGCACAGAGTGATGATGCCCCAGCCTGGAAAGCAGAGAGAGCTTTGTGAGAACGGATAGATTGGCGGCATCCAGGGAAAATCTGGGGACTTGGAGCAGGGCTGGAGCAGCAAAGCGGAGGAAAGGACGCCCAAAGGCAGCCCAGCCCCAGGGTCCCGGGGACAGGTCTGTGAACAGGGGGGCATGGATCACAGAGGGGGCAGGTGCCTGTCTGGGGGAAGGTCCCAGCCCTGAGTGGCAGCAGCCCTAGTGGGGCCTGGGTGCGGGTGTGTCTGGGTCTTTGATCCTGGGGCTGGACAGTGGCCTCCCTTAGGCCTGTAGGGAGCTGTGGGCCGGACGAAGGTTGTTCCCAGGTCCCAGGACTGCTGCCGGCCCAGCCCAGTGAGTGCCTCGAAGCACCAGCAAGCACCAGCAAGCCAGGCAGGTGTCGGGGCTCCCCCACAGAGAGACCCCAGTTGCTATTACATTTGGAAATATTTGACAGTCTCAGTTTCTTACAATGTCAGGCAAAGACTTTGCTGCTTCTCCGGCAGTGGCAGTGGCCGGAATCCAAGTCCTAAGTCATTCTGGTTGTGAGGCTCGGCCTCCCTGGGCCTGGGATAAGGGTACAGCAGGTCAGGAATTGGTCTGTGCTCAAGGGAGCGATGGCCTGTGGGAGGAATCGATCCTTTCCCACAACCAGGCGTCATTCCCTGTGTGTCCTCCAGCGCTGGCCTCCACCTCAGGGTGTGAACACACGGGCTGTGGCCTCCCAAGAGGGCGATGCACATGTCAACAGACAGGACAGGGTTGCAGCTGAGGAACAGGAAAGCTTGGAAAGGGACAGGCACGACCTGGGACACCATGGCAGTGGGGGTTTTCTGTGCCTCCCGTGTCTCTCTACAGAATGCCTCACGCGTGGCCACCACCCCAAGCAAGGGCACACTCTGCTGACGGCACTGATCCCATTCGCTGAGCCCAACCCCACAGGTGGTCACGACCAGCAGGGCTGGTGAAGGAAGGAGGGAGGATGAGAAGGCTGTCAGCGTTCAGCTGGTGTGGCCTCAGGACTCTTGCGCTATGTCCCCAAACAGATCCTAATATTTGAGGTTCTACCTCTTGACCTCTGGCGAGCAGTTTTCTGTCTTTAATTTGGGTCTTTTTTTGTCATTACTCGATCTCCGGTACCTCGAACCGGTGTTTAATAAATATCTGTCGAATGGATTTCAACAAGGGGCGACCAGTTTGCAAAGAGCACAACAATCCCCTGAGTGGCCCTAAGGCCGAGGCCCCGACTGCTCCCTGGTCAGACCCACTGGCTGTCGGGGCACCGCCGCTGACTGCCCAGTCTTTCCAGCCTGAACCCGGGGCACCAGCCTGCCTGCAGGTCTTCTGGGCTGAGGCTCCCAGGGTGCTGAGGGGCAGCTGTGGTATCACAGGGGCCCGGTGGGCATCTTAGCCGGTCCTGGAATGGGGAAACTGGATGAACCACATAGCAGGGCGGGGCCTGAGCGGGAGCACAAGCCCAGGGCCAGGCTGGGCCGCACCTGCTCTCAGAGCACAGAGGCTGTAAGTGTTAAGCTCCCTGTCTTGCGCCAAGACCCTAATGCTGCCTGCTGGCTCCTGCTCCAGCTGTCCTAAGGCTGGTCTGGAGATATAGCCCCTGGCAAGGGATCAGAGGTCTAAGAGAGAACTTGGGTGCGGGGGTGTAGGAGAGAGGCCACAAAGCAGAGATGTAGTACCAAAAGACACCGCTGGACAAACATGCCCTGGCTGCAGCCTGAGCAGGGCTGGGCCCTGTGGGGCTGCTGGAGACGCCCTCTCCCTGCCAGAAGGTCACAGTTGTTGGGACTGAAGGGTCAGAGCTGTCTCTCCACCCCTGCGTGTATCGGAATGGTCTGGGAGGGGGATTTCAGGAAGCCATTACAGGGCCAGAACCTTCCTGGCGAGGCCCAGTGCCCAACAATTTCACTGTACAGCGTCCTCCTTGGCTTCACAGAAGGGAACGTGGAGCCTGCAAAGGCCCCATAGTTGGTAGCTGAATCCCTGTCTGCACGAGGCGTTCCTGGAGGAAGTGCATTCCTGGTGGCTTTCCTGGCCAAATTTTCACTAAAGTCAGAGTGAAGGGAAAGAGGTGGGGCACTTCACACCCGCCTGCACTGCAGTGCTTTGCTCCAGCTTCCTGTCCTGGCTCTGACCTCTCTGTGAGCTTGGGCAGGGGTGACTGTGTCATCCCTCAGTGTATCCAGCTGGTGACACACTCTGAGGACAGAGCTGAGCTGGGACCTCAGGCAGCAGCTGCATGGCACGTCTGGGCCCTGTTATTATGCAGTCTGGGAGTGATGTGTACACACAGCTACTGCTCACTCAAGTGCATTTGCTAAATACAGACCCAGACCATTGTTAAAAACCCGATACATCCAAAGAATTACAGGCAAGAGCCAATTTCTTCTTTCCAATAAAAATCTGTGATTTAGCCGGGCTCGGTGGCTCAGCCTGTAATCCCACGCCTTTGGGAGGCTGAGGTGAGTGGATTGCCTGAGCCCGCGGGTTCGAGACCCACCTGGGCAACTTGGAGAGACCTCATCTCTACAATAAATCAAAAATTAGCCGG
>CAUYQG010031905.1:0-21891 GCA_963574415.1 Tarsius wallacei | reverse complement strand
ATATTTTCAGACTTAATTTTTGTGTATCAGTGCACACACAGAGAGACACATGCAGTTACTCCACAAAAACACTTGTGATTGCCATCACTGACTGCCACTGGAATGTGTTTATTTTTGTGTGTATATCCACTGGTGGAGGTGAAAGCATCTTTTACCAAACAGTTATAAAGTGCTAATCTTAAAATAGACTATTGCACAACTTTGTCACCTTGAAAGATGTCATTCCTCAGCTCCCATTCAGCTTACATTTGGGAATGGCAAAATGAAATCTGCTCAGAAGCTTGGAATTTTTCTCCAAATTTTGAACAGTTGATATTTTAGACCCAAACCTAGGTGTCATTTTTCTCAGGATGGACAGTTAGAGGCATAGAGCAGATTTTTAGTCAGTTCATTGTTAACCTTGAAAAATGCATCAATAGCAGTTTTCTTAATTCTTGGGAAGCAAACCAGGTGAGGACTTGCTGTTTCTTTCCAGTTTAGTATGAATGTGGTATTTCACTGACAAACAAATTTACTTAGAAGAGAAACCCCATTATAGCAAAAATACATGTAGTAAGGAATTCCTGCTATGAACAAAGTACTGAAGTAGACTTAGGGGAATGCGATAAGTCATTGGAAAGAGGATGTATCGTTCCTTTATCTAGTAGGAAAGAGTAGATATTAAAATTAATTGTTCTGACCATATGATATTATTTGGTGTCAAAATACAAAAGCTACTTTTTATTTCAGTTGCACCTGTTATTCATACTTGTTTTTGAAAAAATATTATTACAGTTTTTCTTTTTCTACATATATCTTCATATCCCAAAATATAAAGTAAAAAACCCTTTTTATTATTTTAGGTAATATCTTTATTTTTAGGTTTGCCATGTTTAATAAGCCTGCTACACGTGGATGTACACTATTAATCTTTACAACTCTTAGACTGTCTAGTCTATATCACCAAGAAGAGCACTGGGTCACATTCTGTGTAGGCCCAGACAGAGCACATTCATTTCTGTTTTCTCATTTGAATTTCACAGCAACATCAATGTGACATGTATTATTATTCCTGCTTTTCAAAGTGAAACAGAAATTAAATGACTTGTCAAAGTATCAGGGCCATTTCTTACTATGGAGGCCCTTTGTACAAATTATAAATTAGACACTTAAATGTCATGCCATTGTAAGACACTTAATGTCTTCCTATTGGGAATTTTCATAATCGTGACTTTGTTTTTTAAGAACAAGACGTTCTATTGCCATCATAAAACAGAAAGAATTTGATAGAGAAGTATTATTTCTGTAATCTATCTAAATTCCAGACTTTTCCCTCCATTGAGTTCTCTAAAGTGTTTGACCAAGCTTACTCATTCTCTAGATAGAATATGTAGAGGAAAGATTAGGCTTCCTTCAATTTCCATAAAGAATCATGAGAAGGAGAAAAGGACTAGGATGCCCCTTCTCACTAAGGCAGCACATTAGGGGAAATTCCTCCAGAAGGAAAACCAGTAGTTAACTGGTCAAGGGTTCGGTGCTAAACAGTCAAGAAGAAAATAACAGATGGTCTTCTTAAGGATTATGCTACTTGATTGACATTTCTACAAGTATGTTTCATTTGATCCTCACAGCAACCCTTTGTATTAACATGACCAGAAGGAAACTGAGTTTCAAATAAGAAATTTGTTCATGATTATAGAGCTATAATTTGATTAGTTCATGATTTGAATCCAGTATCTTTGACTCCAAAGCCTATAGTTTTCCCAGAATTCTACAAGATGAGGGATGTTTCTTACGTTTCATATATGCAACCCATACTTCCCATTAGATTTTTCATTTCAGTAGCAAATAAAAGCTATTGTATCAGTATCCACCTGATTATCTAAAAGTTAGGGTATATACTATTTGTTTAATCAGTGTCACTTATTCTTTAAATGATATCTTTAGTTACAAAATAAATGTAAAAATCTAATGCAAAAATGGGGGATTCTTTTTTTCCTCTTTGCAGTGCCTTTTTGTTGTCGTTGTCATCCAAAGATATTTTGAGATACGATAACAGAGGTCAAATAAATGTACAGGGAAAGTGGCTTCATAATCTAAATCCATTAGGGCCCAAAGGAAGACAAAAGGTCTAGGAAAGCAGCAAAAAGAGACAATAGAAGAGCTGAAAAAAAGAACTAACTTAAAAAGATAAAGGGGTTCCCTGCCACAATCAAAAAGAAAGGATTATCAGTCAATAAAAGCTGTTTCCAAACTCTGTTTTCTTTAAAAGTGCATTTCCATCAAAAAAGGAATAATGGTACAGATATTTTGGTATAATAAAGCTTCAAACAAAAATACTAGTACTTATAAAGAGTAGGCTTGGGTATAACAACATTATATTGTATAGAAACTACTTGATCTGGAGAAGATGATCCTGAACCATAAAGAACTTAATTAGCAAACTTAACAAATCACTAGTAATTAATTTTAATAAGGTACATTGACACAAAGAAAAATAGGAAAATGGGATATACCACTAATACCTACATAGTTAAGAAATATTCTCTATTGACTGTTCACAAGAATATGATAGCCCATTAGCCAGGATATTAAAAAAGCAGCAGGATATAAAAAAAAATAAGACTGAGGGAATATCATCATATTTCTTAATCATATACACCTACAATTTTTTCCTGGGAGGAATGACGTGTTCTCTAAATATAAAATATTATAGATCCTTATGACATAGCCATTACTTTTATGTATCACTAAATTCGATTTAGATATATCTGTTCTATAGACATAAAGAGATAAATAAATGTGGTTCCAGGTCAAATACATGCCCGGAATGGCTTTGTCCAAATCATTTCAAGAAAAAATGTTAGTTTACAATTCACTTCATGATTTTTACTCTATTACCTATGTCAGGCCAACTTTATTTAGGGTTTTACATAATTTCTTAAGGTGTCTGCCACAGATTTCCCACAGCACTTTATGGTAGTCTCTGGAATTAAATTTTATATGGAATCTCAACTCTGTCACTTCATATATCTGAGACCTTGGGCAAATTACCGCTTAGATTTTTGCCTTTCTCATTCAACAGTGGAAACCAAAATAACCTATATCATAGGACTTCTCAGAGATTTTATAATGCATTACATGTGATATCTTATCTATAGAGATTTTCTAGAGTTAGGGAAAGAACTCCAGACTAGGAGAAGCCAGAAGACCTGGGTTCAGGCCTTGACTATGCACCAGGCAAGTCATGTAACTTTGGGATATGGCATGGTTTAGCCACAGTGTACTCCTTTCTAAAATGGAACTGACTGTACCAGCCTTGTAGAGTAGCCAATGTGTTTGATAATATATTTAAATGACAAATGTGGTAGCACTTTATAAACTGTAAAAGAGTTAACCATAAATTTAAGGAAAGTTACTCATGTAAAGCCCAGTGACTGTTCCACAGATATGCATCTCAATGCATGTCCTGACCAGCATCCCAATGATTGCATCTCTACACTTCCTGTGTCTACACCAACATTTTGTTTATTCTTCAGTGGAATTTGATTCTCTGCTGCTTACCGCATCATCACTAAAACCAATAAGACAAATCCTATAACAATGGAAGTCATACAACTTATGAAATACTAGAGTTAAAAATATATCATTGTTTTTTAATGTATGAGGGAACTGAGACTTAGAGACCTACTTATTCAACAGAGCAAGGTAAACACAAGACCTGAGTCAGAAATCCCAGTTTTATGTAACTTTCCACTACCATATTATTCAAAAATCTGTTTTTTTCCTATGAGGATCTTATAGTATAAAATACACCTCAAAAAACAGAGCATTAGTCAGGGCTTAAAAAGTAATTTTTGGAAATAAGAAAAAAGGCTTCAAGATTAATGTATTAAGTAATAGGATTTGACCTGTACTCAGGTGAATTTAATCTTTTCTCTGGGGATGACTTGCTTTTTTCCCTTCAGTTAGCTTGGCTTTTAAGCTAATTTTGTTGCATCTGAGGTTACTATTTTCATTTTCCAATTTGTAAGTCCCTTTCCATTTTCCAGATTATTATCATTTAAGATGTTCTGATCATTCTTCTTGAGAGTTCCTGGAGTAATTAAAAGATGTCCTGGGACCCTGACCTTTGGCAGTTCTCCTCAAATGCTAGGACTCCTGCAAGACTCAGGCACCTTATTCATCACCTCCATTGCCATGTCTTACAAGGCCCACTCTCAGTTATCTGTTCGACAGGGATTTATTAAATGCCAACACCGTGTCAAGCACTGTGTTCATTCCTGGGTTAACTTCCTACTTAGGAAGAGAAGCAACAATTACAATATGTTCTGATAAGTGCAGTGATAAAAGTATTTACAGGATTCTGTGTGAGCCCAATACAATAGGGTCTGGCAAGGAAGGATTCTCAGCAGAGGAGTGTTACATTTATATAGCACATCAAGTATAAATCATCCAGCAGTGTTCAGGATCTGTATAATGTTCTGTGTGCCTAAAGAAAGGGTGTTTGTCACAGTCAATAAAATAGTAAATCCTCTATTTTATTTCCAAAATATACCCCAAATCCATCTACTTCTCTGCCCCAATCCCATTCTCATCATCCGCTACCATCTCTCACCTAAATTACTATTTTCCTTAACCAACTAATTGTTCTCTATGTTTTTACTCTCACTCACTGCACTTTGTTTTTCCAGCATCCAGGATTATTTGTTGTTCTTTAATAAGATTATGTTTAAACCCTTCACTGGCTTTCTACTGAACTAGTTGGAATACAAGTCATATTTCTTGACATTATGTATCAAATTCTGTGTTGTAGCACCTACCTTCATGTTTTTCTAATCCTTACCTAGCAGTTTCCTCTGCCTTATTTGCTATGCTCAGCAGTCATGGTCTTCATTCTGTTTCAAACATGCAACAAATCCCTTCTTTCCCATATAGGACTTTGCATTTGTCATTATCTTTGCCTGAAATGACTTTATTCTAAATATTTGCATATGTGTAAAACTTCTTGCTTACAGTGTTCAAGTTACTTGTCACCTTCCCAATTAACCCCTTCTCAAATGATCCAATCTAACCCTACCTGCCCAAATCATGCCACATTAGATGCTTACTTATTGTTTGTTTCACCTTGCTAGAATATAAACTCTAAGAACATGGACCTTTATGTTGTCACTACCATTTTTCAAATGCCTAGAAAGTGCCTGGCCTGTAGTAGATTGTAAAGAAACATTTGCTGGTTGAATGAGAATGTAGAAGGTAAGTACTAACTAGAAAATTCTGGTATATGCTTTGGCTATACTAATAAGATGAAATCACATCCAAAACTGGGTTCATATATTAAAACTGATGATGCCACACATGAAGCAAACTGGTATAGAAATGTTTATTAACTATACAATGAGACTTTGGGGCAAAGAACAAGACAGGCTTCTTTATCTGTTCCCAAAAAATGACCTGAGAGACAAATGAAAGGGCATCGGCTTGAGAATTTTATTGTGGTTAGGGTGTGGGACCAAAGTGGAGACTCTTGCACCCAGACAGGGGCTTATGTGTTTTGGATCTCACATTGCCAGAGGAGGGAGCACACAGGACTTCTTGTAACATTGTCAAGATATGCACAGGAGGATAGAACAGAGGGATGAAGGCTAAAACCTGCTAGAAGTCAAACATCCAGAAAACGAAGACAGGGTCTATATTATAGAATAGCACTCCAAAGTGTTCAAGCTGTATAAAGAGTTCTGCGTGGGAGATTCTTGAAGTATTTTAAGCGTGATGAGGTTTACATTTTAGAAAGATTGATCTGGCTGCACTTGGGAGAAAGTAATAGGGGGATGAGGTAGAAATCAGGAGGACATTTCAGAAGCTATTGCAGCGACCCAGGTGAGAGATAATGGAAGCCCTCAAACAGAGATTCTTGGAAGCTACAAAGATATAGGGTCGAGAGACAGGAACAGATTTGACAAACATATAATCCTTAGTGGTAAAAAAAATTGTATTTTCAGATTACATTTCCTTCACATCTTAACTGATTTGGAATATGACAAAATCATCACAACAAATTCAACAATTTCCATCAGCTATTTAAAGTAGTTTAAGGAGAAAGGACCCCTCAACATGAAAAAATCTGAGCTCCATGAGTTGCATTTGGAAATAGATCCTCTAAAGATTGAATAAGTACATTATGTTGATTCTGCCAAGGAAAAGATGGGCTGTAGTATAGCCCATAATTCAGGTGAAATCTTGAGTAGATTCCAGATACCTTTGAGATAGGTCATTAATGTTGGGCTGATATTTGAGATACTTAGGTCCTCTTTTGAGCTTGGCTTCCTACTGACTTCAAATCTCACACTGTTCCACTGAGACATGCAGTGTTATCTCTACACCTGCAATGGCAGATGAGGAATTCTTAGAATATAGTGCAAACATTCAGGATTCTGGCAAGGGGGTAGAACCCTGTTGATTTTCCCCTAATGACATGCTTTTTCAAAGAAGAAAGAAGCAAGCTTCAAACATATTCCTTTTATTAGTGCAGTTGTGCTGATAAAGTATAATTTATAACTAAGCATCATGTGTTTTCAGGACTGAGATTTTCAGCTCATCTTTGCCTGTTGACATCAGCAGTCTGTGAGTTGTCTTTCCTTTTTCTGAACCATCCCTGTAACACTCATGTCAGCAATCCTGCATGTGCTTTCAAGTTAGCATCTCAGTTCACTTAATGAATTCATTCTCTTTACTGTAATGCCACTGTTTGACCCTGGGGCTCTGTGGCCATGATGGTAGCATAAATAATTCATGTAGATTACTAGAAATTGTATCTATTCTTAAATTTGGCTGTATCTGATTGGGGTAGCTTTCCTCCCAAGTTAAGTTAAGGACCTATAAAGAATAAACTTTCCCCACTGCTACTTTGTTAGACTGTCTCTTTTCTGTAAAATAATGCAGGAGTCAATGGAAAGAAACGCATAACAAGGCATAAGGCCATGGGAAAACATAGGTAGTTGGACTCATCTTATTTTCATTAAGTATATTTTACTTTTGATTCTATGTAAACTTATTATTTAAACTTTGCAGATGCAAGAACTGAGACTCAGAGTGGCTAAGTTCACGTGACAAATATTTTTCATTTTATATATATAAAATTATATATGACATATAAATTCAAACGACTACGTGTTTAACTCCAAAGCTTATATTATGTCCACTATAACATGTTGTGTCATAAAACAACAATATAAGAGAAGTCAAAATAGAGCACATATTTTTATTTCTGAAAATGTTACAAGTTTAGAGTTTTTTGGGGAAATATTTTAACTTCACAGAACCATTAAATTTGCTCATCTTCAACTGCAGACACAGATACAAGTCATTTCACTGTTCTGTCTTTTTTGCTTCTACCATGAAATGATTCATTAGTATTAGACCAGCAATTTCCAAACACTTTACAACCACCAGCAACTGTTGTTGAATTCATCACAATCTCTATATTTTGAAATATGGAAACTACTAAGAAAACTCTATTAAATAATTATCTCATAATGTTTTATTCATCAAATTTGTGTGTATATTCTCAAATGAGAGCTTCTAGTAAGCTACATGAGATTTTCTTTCTGGTACATTTTTCAAAACAAAAACTCAAAAGTATAATGAAAGGAAAAGAACATATATATGCAAAATAACTGTATGTGGATGTGTGTGTGCAGCAAAAGTAACAAAAAATCATATCCACATTTTAGGTTAGAGAACATTTGCAACACACAGAGAAGTAATTATCATTCCATAATATCCAAATTGATCAGAAAAAAAGACAAGTTAATGAACAAATGAAAAAAGAATATGAATTTGAAATTCAAAACGCAAAAAAACTTCAATTGGCTCTAAACATATAAGAATATATTTTGATGCAATAGCCATCAGAGCAAAGCAAGGTAATAATGAAATTACACTTCCACACTTAAAAAGAATCACAATGTCTTATCTTTGAGAACATGGAAAATGAGTACTCTCATATATTGCTGGTATGAAAATGAATTTCTGTAACCTCTTTGTAATTGTCTTGTGGTATCCATTAAAATGTAAAATAGATATAAGCTTTGATACAAAAATAAGAGTTTTCGGACTATATTTTGTTGAAACAAAAGTATAAGTTGCCAAGCCATAGCATAAAGGGAAGTTATTGGATCATTGTTTGCAAAGTTGAAAAACTTAAAAGAATCTGAATAACATCAATAAATTAATAGCTATATAAATTGTGGTACCTTCTGTGAAATATGATGCAACTACTTGAAATAACGTTTTAGAGTTATAGTTACTGACTTGGAGAGATCGTCATGCCATAAGAAAGAAAATCAAGTTTCAAAGTAGTAAGTAAAACACAACGCTGTTCTATGAAAAGCAACAACTCTCATATACCTCTGTATATGTACATATCTTTCTGTGATCAGAGTAGAAAATGAAAATAGGTGCGGGAAGATTATGCATTGTGTTTACTTATAGCTTTAATTTATATCAGTCGTTCAAGTAAATAGAGGTCTATTATTGATGTTGTTGCTATTGTCTTTTACTGTGGAAGAGAAATTGGATATGATAAAAATATGTTCAAAAAAGAAAAGAAATAGTTTAAGGAAAACCCTCTTTCCATTGCCAGCATCCCAAAAGGTCTGTACACATTAATATAGGAATCCTTGAAATAGACAGTTCTATGTCCCTTTCTCCTTATAAAATTAAACTTCATGTGACTACTAGTTTAATATTAACCTCTTACAATTCTTTAGATTGATGTCATAGGTTCTCCATTATTTTTATTTAGAAATTCTTCTCTATAGTTTGATGGATTAGAAACTCTCCTATAAGTGCATAGTTCCCTCAATTATCATTTGATCTTTCTCTACAAACACAAACTTTTTGATCATAGGTTTCATGGAGAGAAAATATTGATTCATCTAAACAGTAACTGCCTTTATAGGAAATGCAAGCTCCCATCTACTTGGCTTCCATGAAAACAGCAAGCTTTTGTACTATATGGCCTCCTTGCATTTGTCACAGAGGTAGGCAGAAGACCCAAGCTAGGATGATAAGACCATTTCTCTATATGTATGATATTAGGGGCAAAGAGACTATCAGAGTGGTCTCCTTTCAGTGATGAAACCATGACTTAAAATATGTATGAGTTGTCAACAACTAGGTTTCCTGCCATGTGACTAAAGCACAACTGCAGGGAAAGAGAATGAAACAAACCTTCCAAGAAATAGAAAAATAAAAGAGAGAGGAGTCTGATGGTATTTGAGTCCCTAACCAGGATGTTTCTAAGGCCGAGCACTACCCTCTACAGTCAACTGATTAACCTGAGTTTGACCCACAAAAGTTGAGTTACTATTACTTTCAGTTTATAAAGCGTTAACAAATAAGGATCGTATGTTTTATTTTCTCTGGGATGTCCCCCAGAACCTAAGACAGAGTTTCGTACACAGAAGGTATCTAAACCATACTAGCCTGAAAAATTTAATATGGACAGAAAAAAAAAGGCAGTCTAATGCCATCAGAGAAAGAAGTTCAGGCCATGGGCAGAGAAAATTCTATATGAAAATAAAAGTAATAAGATGAGAAGACAGCCATAAGATAAAGGCAATTTAAGCTGAAGAAGAGAAAATTATAACAAAGAAACATGATATTTTATACAAAAACAAATAGGAAAATATTAAAGGAAATAACTGTGTAAGACTAAACTTCTCACTTAGGTGCATTAATTTCATACAGCAGAAAAAATCAGAGGCAAAGTTTTTGAGTTCATTAGTTTGAGTTCATTAGTCTTTGTCTTCGAGTATATTTGGCTAGTTTTATAGATGCCTTTTCTTGTCAAAGACCAATTCAACATTTTTCTCCTTATCTGTGGTGAGTTGGAATCAAGATTTAGTTGTATGCTCCCAAAGAAATCAAGAATATTTTACTACATTCTTCAAAATACTAATATTTGGACATAGACCTCTTTATATATTCATTCAATAGGTATTGATGAACCACCTATTTTGTAGCAGATATTTTTCTGGTTATTATTTATGAAATAATATAGAACAAAACAACCAACAAAACCTTCTTCCCAAAGGAAGCTTATCTTCTAGCAGATGGAAATGACCAATAAGCAATAAACATAACAAGATAGCATCTTCTGTGATCATTAAGAACATTTGAAAAAAGAGAAAAGTTGAACAGGATAAGGAAAATCAAGAGGATCTGCTCTGTGGAGGGCAAGGAAGGCCCAATTTTAAATAAGGTGGTTAGAGCAGGCCTCATTGATAAGGTGGCATCTAAGGAAAGAGCTCAGGATAATGAATGAGAGCTCTTCAGATCACTAAGGCAAAACAGTCTGGGGAAGTATGTCCTGGGATAGAGTTGTGCCTGGAGCTTTTACAAAGAGGTTAGTGACTTAGAGGAGGAGGGAAAGCTAATGAAATCAGAAAAGGAATAGATGTTTGGAAGACTACTATAAGCAATCTGGCTTGCAGTTTGAACTTTGACCAGAGACGTGACATGATTTGAGTTATGTTTTTAAAAGATCTCCTAAGCTGTTATGTGAATGGATTATAGGAAGCACAGTTAAGATTTCATGAGACTAGTTTTTCAGGCAGAGATAATGGTTCAGAGCATGTTGGAAGCAGGAAAGAGAGAGACAGAGACAGAGAGGTAGACACATCTAGATTTTGGAAGCTTGGATAAACACACATTTGGAGTCATGAGTATTGTTGATATGTCTGGATAAAGTCATCACAGAGAGTAGAGAAATGAAAGAGATAAGGAACCTAAGCTTTATTCAGAGTAAGACAATGAGAAAATGCTCAAAGAAGAGACCGAAGAAGTAGGGGATTTGGCTGAGGGTAGACCACAAATTCCAGAAGGCAGAGTGGAAAAAAATTCAGCAGTTGGGGGAAAAAGGGAGAAAGAGGAGGAGCAGAGAACATGCAGAGCCTTATAGAGAAGAACTCAGGGAGGTAAGGGGTAATCAGTTTGTCTGAGGCTTCTAGTTATGACTGGACTAAGAAGGGATACAGTGTATAATGAAATCAGTGCTGATCAACAGAAAGAAGGTGGTGCAGGTAAGGCTGAAAGTATTGTGAGGTAGGGTTGTGTGAATGTTTGGAGCTTTTTCCTTGACCATTTCTCATGGGGCAGAGGAAATCTGGGGAAATGGGCTTCATTGCAGCCTGTGAGGTTACCTGATCTCTGATCACAGGGAGTATAAATCTAAAAAAGACATCATTTTGGAGTATGTATAAGAGTATGTGTTAGTATGAAAGTGGCAAAATAAAACAACATAAAAAATCAACTCTAAGCAGTCTCCAAATTGGAATTAGGTTCATCTGATATTTCCTAGCACAGTGCTCTGTTGCTATTATCTCCGTTGGTAAGAGATAATTCCAACTATTCTATTAAGCTTCTTAATAGAGATTACTCAGCATAGACTGACTTCAGCTCTCTGTATAGCAATTTCCCCCATTAATAAAATGCAAGTTAAAATAGCACCTACCACAAGTGGTTGTTGCAATAATTATGTATTGATATTTGTAAGGAATTTATCATAGAGCCACAAAATAAAAAGGTTCAATAAAGGTTAGTATTATTAATATTACATATGACACAAAAAGTATTTTTCAAACTCCACTTTTCCAATTCTACCAACTTCTGCTGCTACCACCTCTGGTCCTAGCCACCATTGTCATGCATCTGAATTGCTGAAACTGTCCCTAAAGTGACTCTCTGCGTATATCTTCTTGCCTCTCCATACATATCCATGAAACTTATAAAGTAACATTTTTTATAACAGCTGTGAGGTACAATCCAAATACCATAACATTTACTATTCTAAGTTATACAATTCACTGGTTTGAGTATAGTCACAGGGTTGTTCAGCCACTATAATTTCAGAACACTTTTATCACCTCAAAGAAAAACCCCATATACATCAGCAAGTATTTCCCATTGCCCTTCCAACCAGTCTCAGAAAACCTATAACGTACTTTCTATTTTTATTCTGGACTAAATAAAACTGGTGTTTTAACATATTGTTTTCAAGTTTCATCCATATTTTAGTGCATTTAGTATTTTATTTTTATCGTTGAATAATAGTCTTTTGTATGAATAAGCCAGATTTTTTTTTATTCATTCATCAGTTGAGGGATATTTGGGTTGTTTCTACTTTTTGGTTATTATGTAAAATGGTGTTATAACACTCCTCTACAAGTTTTTTGTGGGCAGATATTTTTATTTATCTTAAGTATATATCTAGAAGTGCAATTGAATTGCACAGTGATATAACCCTTTTGAATCTTTTGAGGTACTATCAAATTGTTTTCCGAAGCAGCTGCGCCGTTTTTCAATCCCATCAAAAACATGTGAGAGTTCCCATTTTCCCACATTCTTCTCTGAGTGTGTGTGAAGTGATATTTCATTGTGCATTTGATTTGTATTTCTCTAACAACCAAAGAAATTGACCATCTTTTTTTGAGCTTGTTGGCTATTTGGATACTTTTTTAGAAAAATGTGTAATTCAAATCATTTGCCAATTTTTAAATTGGGTCAACTGTATTTTTATTGTTAAGTTGTTAATATTCTTGATCAGTGTCCCTTCTCAGATATATGTTTTGCAAATATTTTCTACCATTTTGTGGATTGTGTTTTTACTTTCTTGATGGTGTTCTTTGAGGCACACACATTTTTAATTTTGATAAAATCCAATTTAATCTATTTGCTATTTTGTCACTTGTGATTTTAGTGTCATAATTTAAAAACCATTGCCTAACCAAAGATCATGAAGATTTACTCTTATGTTTTCTTCTAAAAGATTTTTAGCTTTAGATCCATGATTCAAAATAAATTGTGCATGTGGTATAAATTAGAGATTCAACTTCATTCTCTGTATGTAAATATTCCATTGTTCCAGCACTGCTTATTCAAAAGAATTTTCTTTCACCTTCAGACATTCAAAAATCAATTGATTATAAATATAAGCATTTCCGTCTGGACTCTTAATTGTATTCTATTTATCTTTATATTATACTAGTGCAACACTGTCATGATTACTGCTACTTTGTAGTAAGTTTTCAAATTAGGAAGTTTAAGACCTGTTTATTTCTTTTTCAAATTTTTTTTTTTTTTTGGATATTCTGAATCCTTTACATTTTCTTGTAAATGTTAAGGATCAGCTTAATTTTTGCATGAATGCCAGATGGGATTTTGATAGATAATAATTGCATTGAAAAATGTAGATCAATTTGAGGACTATTGCCATATTAATGTATTCATTCTTCTAATCCATAATTATGGGATTTCTTTTCATTTTTTTTTAGTTCATATTTAATTTCAACACTTTTTTTGTAGGTTTCAGATAACACATTTTGCACATCTTTTGTGAGATGTATTTCTAAGTATTTTGTTTTATTGTATTTGTGATGCCATTATAAAGGAAATATTTTCTTATTTTCACATTTGGGCTTTTTATGGCTAGGATACAGATTTGCTAGGGTCCTGATGGTTACCAGCAGTTCTTGCTTTTTCCTTATGTGTAGTAGTTCTCCAGTCTTTCTCTTTAATTCCATTGCTCACTTCTAATATTTGCTCTACTTTTTGTCCTGCCTTGAGTCAGGGTTCCAGGTTTGTTCAATTGTGAAGTAGGGCTGGAGACGGGACATTGTGCTGTCTCTTTATAATTTTGAGCCCTTCCTAGGGCATGGGAGGCTGCAAGGACTCCAAACCTATTGGCAGGTCATAATGTTTGCCATTTGGTGAATGGGCCAGCTGGGACTCACTCTCCATCTCTGCAAAAAATGACCTTACAGTGGGTATGCTTGCATAAGCCTTGAGTCCAGGACAGGGAATAAGAGGAAAAGAAAGAAGAGATGGAGAGAAAAAATGAAAAGGAGGAGAAAGGAAAAGAAGAAAGAAAAACAGAAAAAAAAGAAAGAAAAAAATACACACACATAAACACACACACAAACATACCAGAAAAAAACAAAGAAAGAGAAATAGAAGAAGGAAAGAAAAGAGGAAATCAACCAAGAAACGAAGCAACCAAACAAGATAATCAAACAAACAAACCAAATTCACCACCAGCCTCCTTTTTGATCAGTTTCACTGTCTGTGTCTATCACCCAGCAGCCGACTCAGGGTGGAAGGTGGATCGTCTGGAGTTCCACATCTGCCGTGACCCACCAGGGCTTGTGCACTGGAAACAATGTTCTCTGAGATCACAAAGAGCAGTCCCAACACGATGCAGAGATCAGTGCCTGGTCTGAAGATGCAGTTCTGCTGTTCCTGCAGAATTGGCCCTGGAACACTTTTCTGACCAGATGATAGAGAGTCTGCTTCATTTCTCTGCCAGGAGCTATTGTTCCCTTCCCAGAAGTCATGATCTCTAGATCTCAGGACCTGGTGGCAAGGCTTGGGAGTCCTTTCCAAGCTTGGAGTGGGCTCACCCCACTGCTTCCTTGGGAATCTGCCTCAAGGTCCCTCCCTGCATTCCCCCCACAGCTCTCACTATCAGCATTCAGCTCACTGCAGCAGCTCTTTCCAGGAAAAGCTCCCAAATTGTCTGTCTCCAGGTCCCCCTCTCTGATTGCATGCATCTGTGTTTGGTCCGGTGTGGGGGTAGGGCATCTGCCTCTCCAGTATTGTGCAGTTGGAGTAACCTCTCGGGCAAACGGTGGTCAATTTCAGAGGGGCGGGGAGATTATCCCTTGTTCTCAGGATGCAGCCTGCTCTGAATTGGGAGAGATAAAGCATGTCTCTGCCCAGTCCCAGGACAGAAAAAATGGCAGTGGTCCATGCTTCTTTCCCCAGTGGAGCTGGGCTTCAGATTTCCTCCCCTTGCTTTCTTCATGGCCCCTGCTACCCATGCCTGTCATATTGCCACAGGTGGTGGTGTGGGCCAGATGCCAGGTGTCAAGAGGCAGCAGATTTCTTTTGCCTTTTCCCAAGAGATGCCCCAAGGTTGGTGGTATGGTGGTTTCTTCTGCACACAGTGGATGTTGAATTCAGAGCAGCAGCAAATTGCAGCTGTATCTGCGGGTGGTTGGGGGGGGGCTGATCCCATGCCTCTTCTCAGCTTGACATTCACTCACCCACTTGCACACACAAACAGATTCCGATTAGGTTTTTTGTGCCCTCACCCATTAAGAGACTCTCACACTCCAACCGGATCTGACACCATCTTGTCCACAAGTCAGATAATGGATTTGTTCAAATGCTTTTGTGAATATATTGATATGACTATATCGCTTTTTGTCTTTTATTTTCAAATATACTGCGTTCGTTAGTTTTCAGATGTTAAGCCAATCTTTTATTACTGAGATAAATCTCACTTGGTTGTGATATAAAATCATTTTTGCATATTGCTTGATTTGCTTTTCTAGTCTTTTCTGAAGGTTTTTATATCTATATTTATAAGAGATAATGATACACAGTTTTCCGTGGTGTCTTTGTCATTTTTTGGTATGAGGGTTATACTGACCTCATAAAATGAGGAGTTTTTTTAGTTTATTTTTATTTTTATAAAGATGTGGGGTACAATTCAGGGTTAGGTATACAGACGTTAATTATGCAGGTACCCTTGTTGATGAGGTGTGCCCCTCCCTCCCCCAGCAGTTTCCCTCAACTGCCAATCCCACCCCCACTCCCCTGACATTTTCCCACTACTGCCAATCCCTTTCTTATAGTATCATGATAATTGTTCAAGGCCCACTTATGAGTGAGAACATAGGGGACTCTGTTCTTTGTTTCTGTGATAGATCACTGAGTATGATCCTCTAAATCCATCCAAGTTGCTGCTAAATCCATATATTTGTCCTTCTTTATGTCTGCATTATATTCCATTGTGTATATGTACCACATTTTTTAAAAATGAATTTTAAAGTGTTCTCTCCTGCTCTGTTTTTAGTAAAGTGCATGAGGAATTGATTTTAATTCTTTAAATGTTGGGTACAATTCACCAGTGAAGCCATTTTAGTATGGGATCTCCTTTGCAAAAAATAAAATAAAATTAATTACCAAATTAGTCTATTTACTTGCTGTAGGTCTACTTAGATTTTCTATACCTGCTTGCATCCGTTTTGGTAGTATGTATCTTCCTAGGAATTCATCCATTTAATATATGTTACCGAATTTGGTGGCATGCAGTTGTTCATAATATTCTCTTAAATTCCTTTTTATTACTGATAGGCTAGTAGTAATGTCTTTTCCTTCTTTCATTCCTGATTTTAGTATTTTGAATGGTTTTTCTTTCTACTTGGTCAGATTAACTGATGTACTGTCAATTTGGTTAATCTTTTCAAAGAATCAACTTTTGGTATTATTTTCTCTATTGCTTTTCTATTTTCTATTTAAATTTATTTCTTTTCTTGTCTTTATTATTTTCATCCTCTGGTGCTTTGGGTTTAGTTTGTTCTTCTTTTTCCAATTACTTAGGGTTTTTGAGGTTGAGGTTATAGATATGAGATCTTTCTTCATTTTATAATATGTTTTTCAGGTGTAAATTCCCCTCTAAGCACTGTTTCAGCTGCATTCAAAAATGTTGGTATGTCGTGTCTTCTTTTTCATTCACCTCAAAGTGCTTTATAATTTTCCTTGTGAATCTTTCATTGGCTATTTAGAAGTCTGTACTTTAATCTCCACATACTTGTGAATTGAACAAATTTTGTTTTGTACAGTTGGCCCTTGAACAAATGGATTTTAGCTGTGCTAGACCACTTATACACAGATGTTCTACTTTTTCTGCCACCCCTGAGATAGCAAGACCCATCCCTCTTCCTCTTCCTCAACCTACTCAATGTGAGGACAGCAAGAATGAAGACCTTTATGACAATGCACTTTCACTTAATTAATTGTAAATATGTTTCTCTTCCTTATGGTTTTCTTAATGACATTTTTCTAGCTTATTTCATTGTAAGAATGCGACATATAACATACAAAGTATGTGCCAATCAATTGTTTATGTTATCAATAAGGCATCCAGTCAACAGTACGCTATTCATAGCTACATTTTTGGGGAACCGAAAGTCACATAGAGTGAGGGGTTGGCAACCCTAACCTCTGCATCATTCAACAGTTAATTGTATTTGATTTTATTTACCTGTGGCTTTAGAACACACTTGGTACAATTTCAATTTTTTTCAAGTAACTTTTATTTTACCTGTATTCTAGAAGACTTTATTTCACTGAATACCAATCCTAATCACAAAAGTAGCGATGCTGCAATTCAGATGTCCCAAAGAGAAGCCACAATCTGCTTCCTTTCAGTGAAAAGGAAAATACATAGCATAACATACATAGGACTCAGCACTATCCATGATTTCAGGCATCCACTGGGAATCTTGGAATGTTTCCCTGTGGATAAGGGATGACTACTGTATATATACACTAATCAGCTCGATGTGGTCCCACACATCTCTGAAGCTCTCTTTGTTTTCCTTCATTTTTTTTTTCTTTGATCTTCAGAAAGCATAATCTCAATTGACCTATCTTTAAGGTCACTGATTCTTTATTTCATCAGCTCATATCTGCTATTAAGACCCTCTAGTAATTTTTTTTTCACTTCATTGATTATACTTTTTAACTACAGAAATTCTATTTGGTTCTTTATTATTGTTTCTATCTCTTTATTGATATTCCCTAGTTAGAGAGGCATTTCTTACACTTTCGTTTATTTCTTTAGGCATTTTTTAAATTCCTAGAACAAATTTATAATAGCTGATTTAAAGTCTTTGTAGTAAGTCAAGCATCTGAATTTCTTCAGGAACAGAAGATTGCTTTTTTCCCCTGGATATAAGCCATACTTTTCTGTTTCTTTGAAAATCTTTTAAATTTTTATTTAAAACTTGACATTTTCAAGGTACGGTAACAACTATGGAAAATTCTACCTTCCTCTCCCCATGAAAGGGTTTTGTGTTGTTGCTATTTGTTGTTGTTTTTGTTGCAGCTATGCGTTTAAGGAATTTATTTGTCCTATTCTGCAAATTCTTTATTTTTTGTTATGATCAACCACTGACTGGAGTCTCCACTTGGTTTGTTCACTAGTTAGCTCGTGATTGAACAGATGTTTTTCTAAATGTTTTGAACCAATAAGTATCCCATCCTTCACTATGGGCCTCTGTTTGCAGTAGGGTACATATTCAGCACTCTGAATGTTTGCAAATCTGCTCTAGCTTTTACTTCCTGCTTCCACAGACTCTCAAGGTCAGTCAGAGGTAAAAGATTCATGCCTTCTCAAGTTGTTGTTTTTTAATCCAGAAGTTTCCCTTTACTGGCAGTTATGTGCACAGTCCTGCCCATGCACATGCCTTCCAAATCCCCGGGTATAGGTGAGAGCTTTCCAATGTTTCATTTCCAAGATTTTTGTTTAAGCATTTTGGTCGGTCTCTTGTTTGGCTCAACTAGCATCACCACCTTAGGCATTTTTGATGCTAAACAATTGTCAGTTGAGTGAGCTCCTAGTCAGGTCAAACAAAGACAAGCCTTGTAAAAGAGGCCTTTCCAGGGAGCTGTCAGGTAGGTCGATGAGTGACAATTCCCTGGGGATAGGGTTTTTTGAGAAGCAACAAACCCTTTCTGACCCCTCCCTTAGCTGTTAGACTTCTGGATTTTATAGCTACCATGGTTGCAAGGCTGCTGGTTTTCATGACTGTTGGAGACCTGGAGAGTGGGAGATTGGAACAGGGCAAGTCAAAACACCACACACTCACTATTCTTACTGAACTCTGGCCACTTTTCTTTAAAAGAAAATGTCATCAAATTTTTGCAAGCCTTGGTTTAATTTCCTGAGTTCTGAACAGGTTGATTTCAATCATTCTTGCCATGGTTGCTTTTACAAATTTTGGGAGGTCTTTACTTTGTCATTCTGTTAATTTCTATTTTAAATAATACTTTTTAAAGAACTAATCTAAGCATTTAACTCTCTTCTTAAAATTGTGCTATAGTTTCCCCTTAATTTTTAGGTAAAGTTCCCAAAATGACTTCCAAAGCCCTATGTAATCTGGTCCCTATCTACCTCTTAGCCTTGTTGGGGCTCAGAAAACGATACCCCAAAATATAGTACTTTGGCAGGCAGTATACTTTGAACTGAAAGACAATGGAATGACCTTCAAAACAATGCCACTTTCTGGCCTCCCCTTTTTTCTTTCTCGAAGCAAGCCATAGAAACTAGGATCTCTCTTTCCCAAGATGGCCAGAGAAACCACAATTACTCATCCCCAAACCAGCCATAAAACCAGACATATTACTTTAACCTTCCCCTGCCTGTCTGTGTAAGATCTGGCCATAAATAAATTTTCTGATCTTCATTGTCTAAATGTAGATCGTATGACCCTTACTCCAGAAGAGATCCTACACCAGACCTGAAAAGAAGAAATGCCATGCAGGAAGGCCAAAAAGAATGCAAACTGACAGGTCTTGCTGGGTTTCCTCATTGAGTCTGTTACTGTTACATCATTCTCTTTTTGTCCAATCACTTTTCTACATGGCTGTTTCCGCTTCATCAAATCTAAGCACAAAAATGAATATTTTTCCCTTGGGTCTTTGGGTCTTCATTTCTAAAAGCTCCTGTGTCACTTAAAACTTTAATTAAATCTGCTGTGCTTTTCTCTTGTTAACCTGTCTTTTGCTTTTTGTTTGTTTGTTTGTTTTGTTTTTTGAGTCTGAATCTCACTGTCGCTTAAGTTGGAGTGCAGTGGCACGCTAACAGCCCTGCAGCCTCAATCTGCTGGTCTCAGGCGATCCTTCTGCCTCGGCCCTTCAAGTAGCTAAAACTACAGGCATGTGCCAGCATACCTGGTTAATTCTTTGATTTATTGTAGAGATGAGGTCTCACCAAGTTGTCCAGGCTGGTCTCAAATCCCTGGACCTAGGCAATCCTCTTGCTTCAGCCTCCCAAAGTGCTGGGTTTACAGGCTTGAGCCACTTCACCTGGCATTAACCTGTCTTTTGTTATAGGAATGTTGGCCATGACCCTCAAGATGGGCAGAGAAGGCACCACATCCTTGCTACCTGACAACCTCAAACTCTAGCATTCTCTCGCTAGACCTCCTCTTGGTACCCACAATGAACTACCTTCCCGCTATCCTTTTGCATGGGTTATTCTTTTGCCTATAACCCTCTTCCTCTCCTCGTCCCACCCCCAGTTGGCTAATTTCTGTCAACTCTTAGGTCTCCCTGCAAATGTCATTTCCTGGGGATTCTCTTCCGACTCACAGACAAGATTCATTCTCTGCATCAAACTCTCTCATGGCACCGTGTTTCTTCTTCACAGCACTTATCATAACTGTAATAAAATGTAATTTGTGTATTTATTGACTATTAAGAACATGATGCCAGAGATTTAATCTGACTCAGAGGAAAATATTCAATAAATGTTTGTTGAAATGAATGAATGAATGAACAGAAGAACAGAAGAAATGCATTATGCAGACATCTGGCTATCAAAGCTGTTCTGTCTTGGTGAGAGGCAAGGTGAGATAAGCAACATCACTGAAGCACCCTTAAAAATCCATACAGACATTACTGTTTCAGCCAGTTCAGCACCTTCAAATATATAATTTTAGAAACTAGAGAGGATTATGATGTGACTAAAAAATTTAAAATTGCTCATCTGCTATGAGTCCCTCTTTTTTTTTGAGTTGGAGTCTCACCTGTTGCTTAGGCTGGGGTGCAGTGGCACGCTCATGGCCACCCCAGCGTCGACCTGCTGGGCTCCAGCGATTCTTACACCTCAGCCTTGTAAGTAGCCTGAACTACAGGCACGCACTACCACGCGCAGCTAATTTTTTATTTATTGTAGAGATGAGGTCTTGCCAAGTTGCCCTGGCTGATCTCAAACCCACAGGCTCTGGCAATCCACTCTCACCTCAGCCTCCCAAAGTGCTGGGATTACAGGCTGAGCCACCAATCCCAGCCTGGTCCCTCATTTTATAAATGAGTGCACCAACTCCAGGCAAGCCACAGGGTTTTGCAGTAGTTGCCAATCGAGGCTGAAAACTATACAGGACAACTTTCAATCATTCAAGCCCCGACTACAGCCCCAGAAACTTTGTGATCATTTGCCTTTAATGCAGCCAAGGGACACTGACATTTTTGAAAAAATGTCTAACAATTTTAATATGTAGCCAGACTGGAGAACCATTGTAAGAAAAGAAAAAAAAGTTGTCTTAAAGTTGTTTCTGTCGCCTCTCCAGATTCTTTACAGCAAGGAAGTTTAGTAAGATTTGAGAAAATCTTACAAATGATCATCTTAGAAAGAAAGAAGGATAAGTAGTGATCTGGATGTGTCTGTCTCTCCACCAAAAATACGTAAAGCAGGGAAGGTAATCTTCCCATTTGAAGTAACAGCCAAAGATTGTCTCTGAGGAAGAGACAATCTGTTTTCTGCTAATAAACTCCAGGGTGGCTTTGTAGCTGCCTTGATTAATTGGTGACGATGAAATAACCAGTGCTCAGGGAGACATGCCACGGCAGAGGATTGTAAGTGACAATGCGCTGTTAAAATTCATCGGCCCCTGCACAGCGCCTTGATTAATGAAGTCCCTGTGCCTGTCTCCACGCCGAGGAGGGGGCCGGCCACTGTGGGAGGGAAGGGAACACAAATTTGCAAGGATGCTTTCGCTAAAGACGTCCGGCGCCCGGCTGCATGTAATCTATCTGCTGCTGCATTAGGCAAGTACCTGCTGCCTCTCAATTGTTCCCTTGTGCAGCCATTAATCACAGACCACTGCAAAGAAAAGGATAGTGAGGAGGAGGGTGGGGAGGCCGAACTCTCCTTCTCGGCCCTGTGGCTGGGGAGAATGATGGGTAAGCAGGGGACCCGGGAGGAGGCCTGCGGGGCTGCGACCAGCCTGAGGAACTTAAAGTGGGATTTGCAGAGGGGAGCCCCAGCAGGCCACA
>CAUYQG010031904.1:0-12343 GCA_963574415.1 Tarsius wallacei | reverse complement strand
CTCAGGCCTGGACGGATCTCACTTGGAATACGGAGGAAGAGGGGGCAGGCAGGAGAGGGGGCCTGCAGGGAGCCCCCTCAGGTCTCCTGCCAAAAATTAAACCATAAAAAAGCTGAGGGGAGCGACAGGAGAAGGAAGGAGAGAAAGGAGATGGGGAGGGAGGGAGGGACCAAACAGCCCCTCCACACCAATAGCTCGGCAGGGGGACGTGAGTAATACATGGCTGGTTCAGACGGAGTGAGATCAAAAGCGAGCAGATACAAGAGGTTTGTGCTTCACCGACCAGACAGCCAGAGGCTCAATGAGACCTTTGTTACCCGGGCCCAAGTCAGGGTTGAAGGAATACCTGAATGCCCCCTCCTGTCCAGCCCGCCCCCACACCCACTATCCTCGGGGCTGGGGGAGGGGCAGGTCACAAGTGAGTCAAGTTGAGTTGGGCACAGCTCAGCCCCAGCCGGCGGTGGGCGGGCAGGAGGAGGGAGGGAGGCCTGCCCTCGCTGGGGCGTGGAGCTTCTGGGGGTGAGTGGAGGAGTGAGTGGCTGCCTGGAAGGCAGGAAGTGGCTCTGCGGGAATTGTGAGGGAGACTGCGAGGGAGAGGGGGCCTTGCGGGGCCTCCAACAGGTGAGCAGCCGCTGTGGCCCCCAATGCCTGGCCCAGTGTTTCTTGGGAGAGAGCTGAAGACGTGCTACTCAGAGCCCACGGCTTTATGCAGGTCGTGAGTCTGGGATTCTGGGGGCCCATGAGAGGGGAAGGGAAGAACCAGAGGTGGTAGGGACTGAGGCTGATGACCCAAAGTTCGGGGGGGAAGCTGATGATGCCCAGTTGTTTGGCCCTTACGGTTGGGCAAGACTGGGGGGGGGCATGTGATATGGTGGGTGTGCTGTCGTTGGCGAGGCAGGAACTCCAGTTAAAGTAGGGTGGCTCCAGCCAGGGTCCTACGGAGAGCCAGTGAACCTGCCCCTGAGGCTGGGGGCGGGCTGAGGTGGAGGTGGCAGCTACTCCCTGGCAGAGACAGAGACTGATCTGGGCCTGGGGCTTCTCACCATCCCATGGGGGGGGAGTCCCTGAGAGAGGTCAAGGCCACGCAGGGAGGTCTGAGGCCCCTGGGGCTTTCCTGAGCCTGGGCAAGCAGGAGCCTTTGGAGGCCCACTCCTCGGAGGCTGTTGCTCCCAGCTGACCCATCCCATCACTGGTGAAAGGGTAAGGAAATGGCACTTGTGTTTTCCAGGGGCTTGAGACCTTGCTTCCTCTCAACTCAGCTCTTCATCTCAGTCCTAGAGGTGCTTGTGCCAGCCCAGTATCCCGCCAATGAGAGTGACAGGGCCCTGTGCACCCCTCCCATAGGGTCACCCAGGGATGGTTCCAGAGTGAGCTGCCCTCAGCCTGCAGAGATTTCAGCTCTCACCCTTGTCCTGCCTCCAGCTAGGTCTGGAGATGGAGGTCTCAGTCTCCAGACTACACAAGAATGGGTGTAGTTGTAACCTAACCGTACCTGGAAGTGCGGGCCAGCCTCTACCCCTGGGGGTGCTCAAGAAACTTGCTCACCCCTCTAAAGAAAAGGCAGGTCCGTGTCTCTGCCTCCTCCACCTCCTTTGCCCTCTTTGTTTCCCTGGCTGGACTAGAAAGGGTTAAGCTTTGTAAGGAGGGCTCCTAACGTGGGGCCCCTGTCCTGGGTACTGGCAGCAGCAGCAGCGTTGAAAAGATCCGGTCTTATTCTCTAGGGGAGGGGGTAGTTAAGGACCCTGGACTGGGGGGGGGCCTGGAAGCTAATTAAGGGAATTTGAGGAGGTCCTTTATGGCCAGGAAGCCACCCCTCCTCATACCCTGGAGTGAGGACCATTGTGTGGGGCCTTTGTAGGGCAAGAACTGGAAACTCATTACCGGGATGGCTTTAGTGCTCTTGGGGCCGGGGTAGGTGGTGGGGGATGGTGAGAGAATGTAACCTGGGGGGCCCCGGTATTCCTACTCGGAGGGAGGCAGTGTGGGTGGGTCTGGGGTGGGGGGTGGTGAGAAGGGGAGTGAGGGCCCCCCAGGTTCCCCCAGCTTCTCACTTCCTTTTGAGATTCCTGCCGCTGGACCCCCTCAACTCTGCTGTGGCCTATGGCTTTTCATTCCTATGTGATTGCTGTTCCAAACTCATGTAGGGCTAAAAGCCATGGGCTACAGTGAGGGGCGTGCTCCTTCTGCAGCAACTGCACCTCCCATGGGACCAGGTTCGGAGCCAGACACCAAGGGGGGCACCAAAGGGGGCTCTGCTTGGGGGTGGGGCATGCAGGGGATCTGGGGCTAGACTGTGTGACCTTAACTGAGTCACTTCCGTCTGGACCTGTTCCTTCACTCTGCAATGAAGAGACTGGCCTGGTGATTCCAGAGGGAGATTCCCTCTGAGGAAGGAAGGAAGGAAAGAGACATTCAGGGTGTGCTGAGGGCTCTGAGTTGTTTCCTTCCCCCTTGAGCCTGGCTCCTGGCCAAAGACTTGGGGGTTGGGATCAGGCATTGGGCCACAAAGACTTGGGCCTTTGCTAGGTGCCTCCCTGACGACCTCTGCTTCTTGGCCTCCCTCCCTTCACTGCTCTTTTCTCTGTGGTCAGTGTGGAATCCTCAGCCTTTTTCTGAGTAAGGAGACCTCCAGGCTCTTTTAGTGGCTGAAATGGGAGCATTGAGGCCAGCCACGAGGGGCAAGGAGGTTTGCAGAGTGAAACTAGGAAGAAAGCAGCTCCCCGTGGGCCGGCAGCAGGTTGCAACCGAGGTCCCTAGCTCCTGGTGTGCTGTCCTCTCCAAGAGTCTACCTTTCTCTCCTTCCAGTGTGTGAATGGCACCTGCCCTCCCTGCTCTCCTCCGTCCTGTCGCTGCTTGCCTTGCTTCCTTCCCAAGCCTATTCCACTCCCACATTCCTCCTCCCGTCCCTTTTAAATCTGCCTATCCTCACCATCCAGGAAGACTCCAACAGGAAATAAAGCAGGCAGTCTGGCTGGAGTGGCAGAGGAAACACCCTCACCCTGCCCATTATACTGCCCCCTGTTCCAGTCCCCAGTGTAAGACTGACCACTGAAGGATCATTTAGTCCTCAAGGAGGTCCTATCTATTAGCCCATTTTATTCATGGGAAATCTGAGGCATAGGGGAACTAAGAAACTGGCCCGTGTTCATATGGCTAGTAAGGGACAGAGCTGGGATTTGAACACAGGTGGGCTCTTAGCACATCATGCGGAATGCTGGGAGAGCCAACACCAGTGTATGGGAAAGTACTCTGAAAACTGGACAGTGCTGCGCTCATGTGAGGGGCTCTTCTCACAGGGTCTCTGTTGGATGTATGTCCACAAATTGGCCCCGTGGCCCGGCTCCAGTCACCCTTTGTCCATCACTGGGTTTCCTTTTCCCGCAGAAGCAGAGTGGGGGAAATCAGAACAATAGGGGAAACAAAGAGAAAGGCCAGGCCAGCTGGGTTTTTGCTGGGGCAGATCCAGCTACTTCTCCTCCTGCCCCAGCTTAGGTGATGAAAGGAATAGGGATGAGGATTTGCCAGTTTCTCGCTTGCCCTCTGGGTTCTGTCTCCCAGAGATCAGGGGTAGTGGGCACTTTCCCCACCCCCCTCACCATCCAGCTGCTCTGGGCCTGGAATGAGCCTATCTTATTCCCTACCATGCTCTGAGGATGTCCAGGCACCTGAGTTGCTTCCCTTAGCTACTGATGGCCTAACTGGAAAGTCAGGTTGGAGTAGTGCCCCTTCCTGTCCCCTGCAACTGGGCGCCTCCCAGGAATCCTGTTGTATAGTTTGCCCAGGAAGCTCCACAGCCCCGGGCTGGGCCTTGGGGGAAAGGGACAGATGAACTGTTCCAGAGCTTTTACCTCTGTAAAGCTCCAACAGGATGAGGCACTTCATAGGGATTGCTGAGTACATGTTTGTTGAATGAATTGTTGACCTGGGAGAAAAGAGGAGTGGGATAAAGAGGTAAGTTGCTACCAGCAGGGACACAGAGCAAGCCCACAACTCAGCAACTCACCCATGACAGTCCTATTGCTGAGGCTGGGCCTGGGATGCTTCTGGGGTTACAAAGTCGGATCTCCTTTCTACTCTTTGTCTATTGGCCACTGCCAGTGAGGTAGTCCTAGAGAAGATATGAAATTATATATTTCACATAATTGTTGAACTGCATTGAATAGGCAAGTTGGCCTCATGCCCTCTCTCCTGGGAGGATTTGCAGATCAGAGGGCTGTGTCTGTCCTGTCCCCTGCCTGCAAATGGCTGAAACTTAAAGCATTCTAGCAGTCGAAGTCTTTTTTACAGTCCTCAGATATACCCAGCATAAGGCCTCTCTTGGGAGAGTGGGCCTGTGTTTAACAACACTGAGATTCAGATGACTTTTATTGTATTTGTTCCATTTTTAGTGGAAATGGAGTTTGACTGCTAAGCCCTACTCCTTTCTGAATCTATTGGGGAAAAGACTCTGTCTCTGTGTTTAGAAGGGGATGGCATTAAAATTTGACCTATGGGGTCCATTCTGGCGCTGACAGTCTGGGCTACCAGGTTCCTAGCTGCTGCTGTGTGTCAAGTTGATGACCTCTGTTATGCTGGCCCACTCTAAGGGCAGGCCAGCATCTGCCAAGCAGGCCCAGAAAATCCTGGATGCAGTGTACAAGGACATTTCAAGACTATTACTATTCTGACCCCTCTGGCTCCCATGGCCCCAAGTACCTCAGAACCACTGATTACAGGCCTGGCTGTCCTAACCTTGAAAGGCGGGGGGGCTTTCTCTCTTTCTTCATAGGTGGGCAATCAAGAAACAAGGGTGGCTGGCCTTGGCAAGCTAGGGTCTGTGGCCTCTGAAGGCAGAGAGGGCCTTGGCCATGATTCTGGGCTGTAGCTCAGTCTCAAGCAGGCCAAGAAGGAGTTAACCTCCAAGGAGAATGCGGGCTTCTCCCAGACTGGAGGCCTGTGCCCAGCTTTGCTGCTGCCAACTCCGGGAAGAAGTCCTGGGATCTGTAGTCTGTGCCACCACCCACCCCTGGCCTGCCTGTTTATCAACACCGTCTTGTAGACTACAGTTCCCAGAAACCTGCAGAGGCTAGGCTTTGGGGGAAGGGGTGGGGTATGAGGCTCTGTGGTGGCCAGAGGGAGAGGGAGAGGGAGGAGGTGGGGATAGAAAACCCAATTCACCCCCTTCCTTTTTAATTCTTTCTCCTGGAGTGTCTGCTCCACCGCCCGAGCTAATCCCCCAAATCCGGTCTCCTAAGCCGCAGCTGCTTCCCTTCGCAGTGATGAATGGCTCTGGGAGGGAAGGTGAATTCATATTTTAATTACTGAGGCGCGGTGCTAAGGGAGCAGGGGAGGGGGCGGAGGGCTCAGCTTTGTTCTAGAGGCGCCAAGGGCGCACCCTTCTTACTGGGTCACTTCTCTTTTGCCCTTTACCTGGGGTGGGGGGTGGCAGGGAGTGAAGGTGGGGGGTGCCTTGCTGGAAGCTCCTCTGTTTCTGCTTTGGGAGATGAGGGGGTGGGGTGGGGGGCAATATCCCTTTTCGTGTTTGTCAGAGAATTCCTGGCATGTCCCAACACTTGTAAATATCTTCCTACCGTTCCACCACACCCCTCTTACCCCCTACTTTGATGGAGGACATTGCTTGGGGCCCTGGCTTTCTCTTCAGCTTAGTTTCTAGCCTGCTCTGAGTCCCCTCTTCTTGGTTCTTCCACATGTTCAAGCTATCTCTGACCCACTGCTCCATTTTTGCCAGAGGTGCTAGGGTTGGAGG
Source organism: Tarsius wallacei (assembly GCA_963574415.1). Taxonomy (NCBI): domain Eukaryota; kingdom Metazoa; phylum Chordata; class Mammalia; order Primates; family Tarsiidae; genus Tarsius; species Tarsius wallacei. Next base: position 6,597 of record CAUYQG010031904.1, on the reverse strand, counting down.
ACCCCTGGAGCGTATCTGGCACAGAGAGGAGATATGGGGGTCAGGGCCAAGGGAAGGGGGTCAGCAGGGAGGCTGGGGAACCTCCTAGTGGTTTGGGTGGAAGGATGCCCTGTAGATCGATATCTTTTCTGCTCAGTTCCCACAAAGCTGACTGGGCAGAGGATCATCTATATCCCCAGACCCCAGACCATCTTGGACCTGAGCTGGGGAAAGCCAGAGAGCAGCATGGGGAAGAAGCCAGGGCCGACAGCTTGCAATCAGATGCAGCCTTCTGTGGAATAGCAGGAGGTTTATCCAGTGTCCACCCCCTTCTCCTTCCTATTCTGGGTTTCTGGGGGCTGTTTTTCCATTCCTTAGTCCTTCCTGGACTATGGGCATGAAAATGGAGGTGGAGGGTGGGATAGGAGTTTCCATGATGAGTGGGGAGTGGGCCCAGGCACTAGCCCAGTCCCCTTCCCCCTCCAGTAAATGGAGCAGGAGGAGGGTCATCAGGACCTGACTTCTCCAGGGAGCATCCAGCTGGTGCTGGATCCCTCTGCCAAGTGTGAGGGGGTAAAGACAGGGAAGAGAGTCGACAGGGACTCTTGCCTGGGCAAAGCAGAGAGAAGCAGAGACCACAGCCTGGCAAAGGGGCTCGCCAGGCACCTGCTGGTGGGAATTCTGAGGGAGGAGGAATGGGGTCCGCGGTGGGCAGGGACACGGAAATGGGATGGGGTTTTCCACCCCATGTCCCCCCACTTCAGGGGCTGGACCAGCGACCTGCATGCCACAGTTGGAGCCCGGGTTGCCTCCAGGGCTTGGAGTTGTGCACTTTGCAGTGAGGACCCTGTCAGGCCCTGGCAGAGAAGAAGGACAATCCAAAGATCTGAGCAGAATAACCAAGCCTTTTCATTATACTTTCTGCCCTTAGATACAAGGACCCAGGAACCCCAATGAGGCAGGCAGTCAGCCCTCGGACACCTCTCGGGAGCCAGGCTGCAGCCCCCAGCCCAGCTCCTGGTCAGCGTCATTCAACTCTCCTCTGATGTGTAGGACCTGGCTCTTCCTGCCCCCAACCACAACCTTCCTTACAGGGACAAGCTGAGCAAAAAAGCCAGAATTTTCTTATCTTCCCCAAAGAACCCCAAGGAGGAATGGTCACCTAAGGGAGGGTATATTTTGCTGTTTTTAAGAAAGAACAGACATCAGAGGGGAAGTGGAGTGAAAAGGGAAGGGGATCTATGCATCCTGGGACCAGAGACCTTGAGCTGCACCTTGTCCTGGGGTAGGACTCTGATGGCCAAAGCTACTTGCCTGGCTTGTTTTCGTTTTGAATTTCTTCCCCAGATCTGCTTTGTTGTGCCTGTCAATCTCTCCCCATGTATTTTTCTATAATCATGGGAATGTTTTGTTGATAGCACTCTTGACTTACACCCCTAGGAAGGGAAGTGCCTGTATTACAACTGCCGATTGCAAGGGCACCCACCTACCCTCCATCCCTTCCTGATCAGGCTAGGATTCCAAGCACCCTTCCAGCCCCTTCATGTTGAGGTCTTGGTATTAAATCTTGAATAACCTCCTGGTACTCTGAAATGAGGAAACAAAGGCCCAGAGAGATATAGTCACTTGCCCAGGATGACACAGCATGTCAGCGTCAGAGCCAAGAATAGAACCCAGGCTGCCTGAGCCCCAGTTTGGATCCCTGTCTCTCTCTAGGTTTGTCACAGGAGCGATCCAGAGATAGCTGCAGTAGATAGATCTAGAAATATAGTAGTTGTGTCTCGGCTTCATCTATATATATCTTGGAGATTGCTCTCTGCTCACTATATATACTCCACCAGAGTGGGTGTGTAAATGGTTCTGGAAATTGGGTTATTAAATAACTAGCCTACCTACCCATGCTGACTCAAGCTGGGCCTCCTGCCCATCCAGCTGGCCAGTGGAAATGCATTGCACCTATTAATTACAGCTATTAGCTGTATTACCAGGATGCTGAGAGGATGAGGGAGGGGAGAATCCTGACAGGATGGGCACTGTGCTTGGTGTGGGCCTCTGTTCTGCCTGGAGAAACACAAAGGAAGGTTGTCCAAAGGGGCAACGTTGGCCAGACCTGTGGAACTGTCCAAAGAGCTACCACCTAGGCAGTGCCAGATTCCTCAAAGACAGTACTTTGTACCTGTGCCGTGTGTTGACGGCCCAGGACAACCCATGCAACCTATTGCATGAGGGGCTGGAGAAGGCTGGTGCCTCATGCTTCCTTCTTCCTAAGTCTTCGACAGCCCAGTGCCTCTCTCCTTTCCCTCAGTTTTCAGGCTTCACTCACCTACTTGCCTCCAGCGTTCTTCCTAGAGAGAGAGGCGCTTCAGACCGGGCCCAGGATGCAGGCCTGACCTCTACGCAGGGTGCCTTTTTTTCTTTGTTCCCAGCTTCTCTGCTTGAGCTGACTTGAATGCACTTCTGCCCCCTTCACAGCAAGCCCAGGGGCAGAGGAAGGGCAAGGAGGTGAACTGGAAGAATCTGCAGGTGGCTAAGGCTAGGGAAACCTAAATGAGCTTTTGGAGAAAGGGATACTCTTGCAGACTGAAGCTGACCTCCCGAGGCTGCCTCCCACCCCCAGCTAGACTGCCACAGATACCAGAGCGGCCCCTGGCTCCTGCTGAGGGCCGGGTCAGCCAGAGGTGGGGGACAGTGTGCCCAGCTGGGGCAAATCCAGCCTCAGACTCTCTCTCAGACTTACTTAGGAGCCAGGGAAGAAGCTATATCTGTACCCTTTTGTATCTACCTCCCAGCCCCTTCACCCAGCATAGGTGCTAAATAAAATAGCCGGTTGGCTAAAAGAACTCTCTTTGCTGTCTGTTCTCTGCATGATGAGGACCAGAATTTGTGTTGCTCTGAGCTGTCAAAGGAAGTGCATTATGCTCCCTGTTATTTGCCTAAGGGTGTCAGACAACTTGATCCCAGGTGTCAAAGTAGATGCTGTGCTGGATGAAGGAGTTTCTTCAGGCTCCAGAGTCCCACATTTGGATGGAGGAGGGCCTGTCGGATGCGCGACCCAAAGAAACCAGTGAAGCCTCCCAGCTCGAACCTGTGTCAGGTGGCACAAGCCAGAGCTGCTTTTGAGCCAGCTTGCTTCCTGTTCCTGACCACAGGTGTGTGGTGATGAGGTGAGGCGGAGGGGCAGGGAGGGGAACAAAGGAGGCAGCAGCTGGGCTTTCTCTTTCCTACCCTGGACTCACCCAGGCTCCAATTTGAGGAATGACATCAGCTCCACACAGATCAGGAAACACTGAGGTTTCAAAGAGGCTGTTGTTTGGTGGCCTGACTCCTCCCCCAGCCGGTGTGAGAGACCTAGCAGGGCCTTGGGCAGCTTCGGGGAGTGGCAGTGACTCCAGCTGGACCTGGAGGGTTCTGGGAACATTAACCCCAGCTTGCTTCTCTCTTCCTGCCTTTCTCCCGCCCCTCTTCCTCCCCTGCCTTTCCCTACAGATCTTCTCTGGTGAGCGTCCCCCCAGCCTGGCCTAGGGCATGCCCCAGTTCACTTTCGCCTGCTTCTGTGGCCTCCACGGCTTCTGCAAGATGAAGAGGAAGAAGGAGGAAGTTCACAGAGAGCGGGAAACGGCGGTGTGAGCAGAAGCAGGGCCCCTCCGCCAGCCCCCAGATGGTGCCCTCTTCTGGCTGGGGCTTGGAGCAGGAAGCTCTGTGTGCATCTTAAGTCTCGATTTAGTTGGTGCTCTTCTCAGTCTGACTGTACCCTGAGGGCATCAGCCTCCTGTGTGCCTCCCAGCCTCCTCATGCCCACATCCATTAGTTTCCGCTCCTGAGACGTCCCTGGAGAGAGGCCCCAGCCACGCGGGAGGGGAATCCCAGGACCTGCCACTTGCCTTCCAGACACTGAGAAGCCCCAGGGAGGCCAAGGAGTGAAACTTCTATCCTGCCCTGAGAGCTCCGGGGGACTCCTCTCAGGGTAACCCCTCCCATGAGGGATATTATGCGCCTTGGGCCAGGAGAGCTCTTGCTAAGTGGGAGCCTGGCTGCTCCAATAGAGAATCTCCAGCAGCCCTGACTCTGGAGAAGGCCTCAGAGTGGACGTGTGAGATGGCTGTCCTGAAACCCAGCATGGAGACTCTCCTGCGACCCCAGGACCTGGGGCATAAGTCCTTTCCCATCCCCATCCCAGTGTCGTGAGGCCAGCCCAGTTGTGAGGAAGAGCAGAGGCGACTGGCGCTGCGTCTCCCTCTGTTCCTATTCTCCCTGGCACACCAGAAGGCAGTCTTTCCTCCAGCCCTGGCCCTGACCCTGACCCACTCACTTCCATGATGTCTCTGCCTCCTTGGCAGCAGCACAGATGTGGGGAGGCCTGTTCCCCAGGCCCTGGCTCCCCTCCTCAGGGACTGTCTTGCAGAGGCCAGACTGAGGGACCCCCTTCCTGGACCAAGCTGAGCCCTCCCTTTATTCTGTCTCTTTGCCTCATCCCTGCCGTTTCCTTTTCTCCTTAGAAGCCATAGAAGGGAATATGTTCGCATGTGGTGCCTTCAGGGGAGAGTCTTGGGGTAGCGGGTCCTCCGGGACTCGCCTTGACTTTCCCCTCATCTCCCTACCCCCACCAGCCTTCCAGGTTCAGTCTCTGCCTTCATTCCCAGCCCATTTCCAGGAGGTAGGAAGCAAAAGAAAACAGTTCCTTCCCTCTTTCTTTCCTTCCTTCTTTCCTCCCTTCCCCCATTTCAGTATAATTTTGCCTTTTGTCATCACGCCTGGACCTCTCAGGCACTAGAGAGCTTGCAGCCAGGAATGCCAGCAGCAGAGACACTTCAGGCAGATTCTCTTGCTTCAGAAAGGTTGCTCTCCATCCCAGGAACAGTTCAACCCAGTAACAAAGTCAGGTTCCCTCTATCCCCCAGGGAAAGAACAGTCCTTCTGACAGATAAACAGGTGACCTGCGTAGAGGAGGTCAGAGCCCCAGGTCTGGGCTTCTCTTTCCTTGGAAGGTGGGCCTCTCCGGGCAAGTTGGGAGGGCAAGAGGTCTCCTCGGCTCGTTGGCCCAGAACCTGGGAGAAGCAAGGGCACATTCTGTGCCGGCAGCCTTTGCCTGTCCTGCTCATGCCCATGATCAGAGCACTTCCTGGACTTTAAGCAGATTTGGTGTGATCCAGGTTGTCTTTGTGAGGCCCGAGCACAGCTTGATTTCTCTCCTCCCATCCTCCACCCCCCCCCTTTGCCTCTACCTCCCAGCCCCAGCCTTCTACAATCTGTTATTTCCTTTTATATCCAAAGAATTATAAACAGAAGTCCTTCTCTCAAGGAAACAGCAAGATTCAGCAATAACAGCCAGTGGGGGTCACAAGGGACAAAATAAAAGCTCCCTGTTTTTTTTGTCCTCTTGGGCAGTAGAGACCTTGGGTGAGGCAAAGAGATGGACAGAAAAGCTTTCAGGGGCTACCTTGAAACAGAGGCTGGCGAGCCCGCCTTGAGGGCATGTGTGTCCCTAGCGGTCGCCTGGGAGGCTGCGTCCTAAAGAAGTCACTCCTGAGGTAGAGGGTGAAATTGTATCCCCGGAGACTCAGAGGTGTTGGGTGTTATGTCCTGACCACATGGGCTCACCCGGAGGAAAGGTCAGGAAAGTGGAGAACATACGCCAGGGGAGGGGGTGGCAAGGAGAGCTTTTCCCATGTGTGCCTCTCAGACCTTGGCAGAGATTGCAGCTGCAGGGTTTTGGCACGGAGCCCGTGCAGAAAGCTTCTTCTCCCCCGGGGCGGGGGGCGGGGGGGATGGGAACTCCCTTGGCTCCGGAGAGATACTGGATATATTGCGCCCCTGCTCTGGGAACATGGGTAGGGTCCCAAGGTCAAGGCATTCTGGGCAAAGGTCCAGCTGGTGCCTGCAGACAGCTGTCCATGGCCTCCAAGCAGGTAGTCCCTTCTTCCAGGGCTAAGGTTGGGGCCAACACTGCAGCTGGAATGGCCTAAGTAGGAGGCGGCAGCAGCTTCGAGCCAGACACACTTCTCATCCCTCAGTTTCCTTCTCAGGGAAATGGAGAATTTGCTCCTCTTAGCATCTCGGGAAGTAGTCTGGAGACCTGTTCCCACCTCTGTGCCCTTGGGTGAGACCAAGGGACAGGTGCAATTCCAAAAGGCCAAAGCAGCCGTAGCATTCATGGTCCACATACTCGGGGCCTCTGACTTCTATTTCAGGCTTCTGTTCCTATGTGGGTGGGCCTGGCTGCTGTGTTTCCTGCCCTGCCCTGAGTCTCACTCTTTTTTTTTTTTTTGAGTCGGAGTCTCACTCCGTCGCCCAGACTGGAGTGCAGTGGCCGCTCCTGGCCACCGCAGCCTCGACCTGCTGGGCTCCGGCGATCCTTCCGCCTCAGCCTTCCGAGTAGCTGGAACTACAGGCGTGCGCTACCACGCCCAGCTAATTTTTTGATTTATTGTAGAGATGAGGTCTCGCCTGCCCAGGCGGGTCTCGAACCCGCGGGCTCAGGCAATCCACTCACCTCAGCCTCCCAAAGGCGCAGGATTACAGGCTGAGCCACCGAGCCCGGCTGAGTCTCACTCTTTCCCAGGAGTCTGGTTGAATAATATTGCCCGATCTGTTTCGAATTCCCTCTATTCCCTGCCTCAC
>CAUYQG010031903.1:0-14031 GCA_963574415.1 Tarsius wallacei | reverse complement strand
GTATCTTTTCAAAGATACTGGTCAATTTTTTTTTTTTTTTTTTTGAGTTGGAGTCTCACTCCGTCACCCAGACTGGAGTGCAGCGGCCGCTCCCGGCCACTGCAGCCTCGACCTGCTGGGCTCCGGCGATCCTTCCGCCTCAGCCTTCCAAGTAGCTGGAACTACAGGCGCGCGCTACCACGCCCGGCTAATTTTTTTGAATTATTGTAGAGATGAGGTCTCGCCAAGTTGCCCAGACGGGTCTCAAACCCGCGGACTCAGGCGATCCACTCACCTCAGCCTCCCAAAGGCGCGGGATTACAGGCTGAGCCACCGAGCCCGGCTTGGTCAATTATTTTTAACCTAGATTTTATCAAATGATTTCCTACATAAAGTTTTTTTGACTATTTAAAAAACATTGTTTTCCCTCATTTGCATTTTTAAAGTAAGTTTTCTATTTTTTAAAAATTTGTTCATCTTTCTGTGTAAATAAGTGAACACACCACTATTTGTCATTTTTTCCCTCTACACAGCATGGCTTTCCATTTCTTTATCTTAACTTCTACACATCTTAGCTATCTCCTTAGAATCACCCTTGGGGTGCCAACTTTCTCTCTTTTTGGCATACATATTTGCATTTCAGTTTCTTGGATTGTTTTTGCTGTTGTGGAGGTAGTTTTTTTTTTTAATACCTTATTTAACACATATCCTAAGTGTTATCATGTATTGCTGTTTTTAATGTTAAGCACCTAAAATGCCGTTGCAATATTTTGCCATACATTATTTTTTTTAACTTGATAAGTGTCAGTATTCTGTGTGATTAAAATGAAATTTTCTTATCTTATTGCATTTTCTTCTTGTTTTTGGAATTTCCAGAAATAGCATGTATGTATCTTTTTAAGGTTAATATTTAAATTTAGATTTTTACTTGTCCCCCTCCTTTTTACAAAATCAAATTAAGAACTACTTTAATTAACCCATTTGTGATCAATTATTGGAAACAGTCTCCAGCAGGAAGCAAGGCTGTTTATTTGTGTGCCTAATCGCTCACTCCTGCGATGGTGACTTCTTCCATGCATGCACTTAGGGAAACTTTCAAAGATTTATTTGGCACATACTATGTGCTCTGCATTTTGAATACAAAAAAAGAAGTGTGTGCCAAACTCCATGAGCTTGCAGCCTGGTTGGTGATCTGGGAGTGTGGAGGAAGAATGGAGATAGGTATAAACATTTTCTTCATATTTATTAATTTTCAATCCTTATATTCTATGTCATTAACAATTTGACTCCTTTCAAAGCAAAAGCAGTTCAAGAACTCTGCTTTCTTGGAAATTTCCAGCAAGTTCCACAAAGTAAAGAGTTTCTCTTTTGTTCTTTTCATTTATTTTTATCAAAAGTCATGCCTCACTTTGTGATCCCTAAAACAAGTAAACAAGTATGGGGTGCTGAAAAAGAGAGAGGCAGAATACAAAATCTTTATACTCTGGCAGAGATGACTAGCTGTCCACTGAAATTTCCCACTTTTTTTCATAGTATGGCGCTGCTGGGAAGAGGCTGCACAATCAAGAACTACATTTTCTAGCATTCTTTGTTAAATCAGACTGTGTGATTGAGTTCTGACCAATGTTGTGGGCGAATGCGATGTGTGCCCCAAACGCCTTCTTCTCTCCTTTTCTTAGTGAATGCCATCCCCTAGGGTTACTTAGGGGACCACATGTTGAAGATGGTGGAACCTCGCTCAAGTCACCACTTGGGGTAGAACTACCTGACCAGGAACAACCACATTGGGCTGTGATGTAAAAGGAACAGATTCATATTTTATTAAGTCATTGCAATATTTCAGTGTACCTCGTTACAACTGTTAGTGTTAGCTTTACAAATACATTGTCATCGTCACACTGGAAATAATGAGGCAATAAGAGAATGTATGGTTTGGCACAAGGGTGGACATGAGTCATCTTACCTCTCTTGTGATAAATACAATTTATAATCCCACTCTACTCTCAGTTATTTGAGTAGTAAGATAAGTTCTTTCCACATTTATAGGCATGAGGTTTAAAATTTAGTACTGAATATTAGCACAATATCATCCCAAATTTGAAGTGGATATGAGTCTTTTTAAAGCTCTGAAGTAGAAATCTTGACACTATGGTAATCATCCAAGGTATTAAGAATGACCCGCAGAATTCTTATGACCAAAATGTACAACTCTATCTCTCTAGTTAAAATTAGCAACGAACAGTTTTAATTTAAAGCCATTCATCTTAGAATTTCTAAAGCAATACATAAGACTGCTTCAAATATTAAAAAAAAATGTATGTGAGGAACTTTTGCTGATGTGTGGATGGGCCTTTTTTGTTTTTCTATCCCTGATATCAACCCATCTGCTTCACAAAATACAAACTTTAACACAACATATTTTTAGGGTACATTTTTGCCAAAATTTTATACACTAGCAAACAGGAATAATGTTTCCAGATGCAATATAACTAGAATAAATACACTTACTCGAGGCCACTCTCCACCACCCACTCTGTGTATAGCTGGTAAAGTCATAAACAGTCCTTGGACACTGCAATGTGATCTTTCAACCTGCCATAGCTGACGACAATTTTCTGCCTGATTGGGAGCATAATGTCTTAAAGGAAATTTCAGAGCCAGCCTTGGACAAACTGCGCTGTTGGTGACATCTGCCTTATTACCAATAAAAATGATGTATTGTATAACAGCAAATTACTCAGCAAACAATTCCCAGAGATCACCTTTGCTATGGAGTGTGAAACAGAACTACTCCCTTTCCTGAATGTCAGGAGTTTTACAGAGGAGAAATGACCTACTGACAGTTACTCAACGGGAAATGTCCCTCTTCACACAGATATATGATGCTTAACTTTACACACTTGGTACCCATGGCAAAAATAAAATAAAACCATCATCAGATCAGTTTTTACAGAACTTATATCTATCTATATAATCACTAAATATATATTTACATATAAATATCTATATATCTACAGATATACATATGTATGTATATATATATAATTAATACAGAATACACTTTGGAAAATAAAGTCATGTGCCATCCATCAACAAAAGTTGCTTCAAAAGGACACTATTTCAACAATTATGAATCTTGAAAAAAACATTATAATTGCAAATGGTTTTGAATATCTTAATGAAGAAAATTTTAAGTGAAGAAATCCCTAATCTAGCTGGGATATCTCATCCAAACCTTATCAGAATAAAAAACCAAGCAAGACACACACACACACACATACACACTAGTTTCTAACGTTTTTAAGTTTCTTGCTCTACTAATTTGGGTAGGATTGGACATCATCGCTAAATAACTTAAACCTAAATGTATTATTAATACATGTATGCAATTAGTAGTTGCCAACTCAAACATCTGAAATAAAAGAATACCACTAATCTGGGTCACATCACCAAATACAAGTTTGAGAGCCTTCTTTTATTGTGCACCGACTATTGTTTCTGATCTAATCTATATCAGTGTCTACATTGATCTACACTTTACATTTGTCCCTCTAAAGTTTGTAGTTTAATCAACGAAGAGAGTAGCATGTTCTTTCCCAAACCTTGGAATGCACTATCAGGGACTGTTGAAGAAAGTCTTCACATAACCTAAAAGGACACTGGCCCTTTAACTTTTAACACACTTCCCCAATTAAGCGTTTTAGACGCCAGACTTTAACAGCTGTCTGCAGCTGCTGAAAAGTGATTTATCATTGTCAGAGTTCGTGACCAAAACATTAAAAGAATTTTTTTTCTTTATGTTTTGCAGGCTAACTTTCATCTATAGTCATTTATCCTCTTTAATGCTTTCTTATTCATAGTAGCTATAAAAAATGAAAGAAAAATATTTTACTGAATAATTTTGAATTTTATTTTCCGCACACAGAACACTCTAATGATTTGTAAAAATCTTTTGTGTAAGAGAATATTACTCTGAAAAATATTTGTTTTGTTTTATGGAGAAAAGTGTGAAGTTTTGCTTAAAAGCCTTTTGATGAAAATCTGATTTTATTCATGCATGGGAAATTCTTTTACATTCTAAAATGTTCAAGGAAATCTAAAACCATTTCCCTGTTTTGAAAATAGTGAAAGATTTTTTTTTCTTTTTTACTGATGTTAAAAAGACTTCCACATCAAACATTTAATGTTTTCATAGTGTTATACTTTGTTTTTAAAAGAAGCCTTTTTGCCTCAAAAATTGTAAGTGGAAAGAACTTGGAAGGAATCTATAATGTCAGGTTTATCTTCTACTAAGGATTACTTGTCCACTCATCTTGAATTCAGTTGAATGGAGGGCTGTTTTCACTTCTTATTTTTCCACTTCTCTTTCCTATAACCATCGCCTAAACTTATTTGTGGTCCAATACTAACTTGGTTTGCTATTCAGCTATTTACTCAACAAGTATTTCTTGCATGCCCACCATGTGCCATGCTTTATGATGCCCCCTAAGCAGAAACACAGTCTCAGACAAGGCCTGTGCTGCGGAAGCACCTACCCCACAGAGCAGTCATCACACAGGTCTTTGTATGCTAAGCAGACTGTGGACCATGTTCATCCCAGATCAGGGAGCTGACACAGACATTTAGTGCATCTCTTTTGTTTGTTTTTTTGTTTACTTTCTTGAGGTTCTTTAAAATAAAATGCTTTAATTTTACTCTGAAAGAGATTTTTTTACACTGGATCTGAAACCCACATATACCCTTCCCAACGTTAACACACAGACTTTGAGTACGTCTGTCAATGGATTCCCCCTCTACACCCCATTTTTGTCACGGGCTATGGGAAATAAGATTAAGGAATGTTTTAAATCAAAGGAGGCAAAGGGTAGCAGAGGGACTGGCTACATTTAATCAAAATGTTTTAACTTCTGACCTGTGCTCTCTGGCTGCCTCCTCCACACCCTTGAAGACTAGGAGCTGACAGCATGGGCACACATGAATTGGATGGAGCTCTCGGTAACAAATGAAGCAGAAAAAGAAGTAAAACTTGAATGAAAGCCTTCATGAAGCTCAGCACCGAACCATGGGCAAGGTGGGAACATATAAGGAAAATGAAGTGTGTGTTTATACACTTATTGCTTTACTGAAAAATAGGAGCTCACTCAACTGAATATGATGACTCTTTCACAACTTGCCTTAAGTAACTTATTTTTAGTTCAACCAGTGGCTTCTCAGAGGAATGAGAGAGAAATGGGAGAAAGCAGAGGACTTGCGTGGTTAGTTCCTCTGCTCCTGAAGTATGCCTCTGTCCACTTGCCTCCCTGAAGAATGGCAATTGGCCTTTGCAATGTTTCGGCCATAGATCTGTCCTCCTAAAAATAATAATTTGCTTGAGCAACTTCCTGTTTTAAAGACACTCCCTGGGATGTTAGTGGCCCTGAGTTACAGAAGAGATATGGTGCCATAAGAATGTCAAAACTGCAGACTCTACATTAACCATGATTTGGAGACCTCTCAGAAAACAGAAGGAATATTAACAGATGTCAAAAATAAATAAATAAAACTATTAGTTGTCTTTATTTTTCAATGTAGGATCTATACTATAGGCACTGGCTTTATAGGCATTTTGTAGGGAAGTAAAACGTCTGGGGGAAGAGAGAGAGAGAGAGAGAGACAGAGACAGAGACCAAACTCTGAACTCAAAATTATTAATGGCATCACAATATATCTGATGACTTCATAGACTAACATGAAATCACTTGGTCATTTCCTCTTTTTCATAAAGAAATCGGAACATCTAGGAAACCCTTTTTATTACCACTGTCTTACTCTCCAATGGCCAAGCATAAACTGATGGGAGGCTCAATGGGTTAGGGTGGAGGGAAAGGAACCTTATCATAAATTTCCCTGGTGAGGGCTCATTATTTTTAAAAGTTTGAGAAGGCTTCCAGTTTAAAGAAAGACTCATCATGATAGAATGTTTTATAAGTTCAGACTAACACCTGGAGAAATTATGTCCAGGAGGAAAGACATTGGTGCAGCAAGCTTTAAAAAAGGTTAAAAAAAATTTTTTTTTAAAGACCTCTATAACATAAACCACAGGAAATGTAGTAAATTTCATCTATAGCTTTCTCTAAGGACCAACTGAAATGTGTCAAACGATTTCCCCTTTTAAGAAAAAAGAAGGGATTAGAACATTAATATCCTCAAAAAGAACACTTTTAAAGAAAAAAGCCTCTTAAAAGCGACTGTCTGTATGTTTCTGAAATCATGAGTAAATTGCTAGCAAATGCATACATGAACTTTAGTTTATGTAACTTCAGTTGTTGAATATCATTTTGAAGGGAGAAAGTGTTTGTAGTTCAATTTCTAAATCAGAGGTTTGTTTTACACATTTATTTTTCTAAAGTAAAAAATTCCTTTGACCAACTCTCTAAAGTCAAAATTGCCTATGCAATTGAAGAAATATACATGAGGAAAAAAGAAAGACTTTGTGGGTAGATTGATACTTTTTAAAGAAGGTGACTAAAAGCCAGAGCAAGATAATAAGAGACTCTGAAACATAATATTGTTCCATAAACCAAAAGTCTGAGATTCTTGAATTACATCACAAAAGGTTGTCTTTGATCAGAAAGAAGTTCATGAACATGCGTGCAAGTATTTTGTGCATTGTAAAGCATCCTATACATATGAGGTATTGCTGTGATTATGAAATCTGGTGTAAAAGCAGTCTCATTTATGTGAGAGAATCAAAGGTCCAATCAGAGTCTGGCAGTGAACACGTACTCAGATAGTGAGAAAAGGAAAACAAGGATGAAATGCTGGGAATAAGCAAGACAAAGGAAAAGAAGCTTATAGTGAAAGTGAATTGGTAAATCTTATTTAGAAAACTCAAGAAAGGCTTTCAATTAATGATAATGTTGATGCTATTCCATATGGTAAAACAAAACAAAACAAAACAAAAAACAGTGGCATAGCAAGTGTTTTTCAGGGTAAACCAGAGGGAACATGTTAAACAAAGCATGGAAACATCTAATTCAAAGTAACCCATAGACCAGGAATAAAAGATAAACGGATTTCACCTTGTATCCCCACTCCAATTGATTGATTTGATTGCTAAAGCACTAGGTTAAGAAAGATTCTGAGGCTGCATCTTGGAAGGCTGAGGCGGAAGGATCGCCAGAGCCCAGCAGGTCGAGGCTGTGGTGGCCGGGAGTGGCCACTGCACTCCAGTCTGGGCGACAGAGTGAGACTCCAACTCAAGTCATCAGGAAAGGGAACTAATATCAATTGGTGATGCCTGCCATGGGTCAAGAAAGGAGAAATGGAATAAAGGTTCAGGCTTGAAGAAAATACATGAAATAAGGGTAAACTGAGAGCAAGATTGGGTTCAACCAATGACAGTTGGCCTATTTTCTCTTTTCCAGAACATTGATGATCATGTGAAGAATAGCTGATGATGTGCAAAATTGTGAAAATTATCCTTAAAATTATGAAAAATTGGCCTGATTGCCAATGACATAAAAGTCGGAGATTCAATATAGTAATAAACATGGTGAAAGGACATCCATTAGCAGACAACTTTCCTCTGGAGAGGAGTGGGTCTATGGTTGTTAGTCTCCATTTTCCCCTGCAGACATGTTTTCCATACTTCTCCACCCTGCTCATCTGCTGACATATACCCCAGGAAACTGATCTTTACAGATTCTTCAGCAGCTTCCCTTGCCCTATGGCTTTGAGTGAGCTTCAAGTCTAGTTCATCCAATGGGAGGTGCCAGCAGGAAGTCAGAGGTGAGGAAGAGAAAGCCATTAGTTCTGTCTCTGGTAGGCCACAGGTTGGCGGTGACTGGATTTTTTCCCTAAAGGTCACATCTCCTGTCGGTGTGTTTTCTTCTGCAGCTTCAGTTACACCTCTCCCTTGGTCCCAGTAAAACCTCCCTCTTCTCCCGGCAATGGTGTCCTGCTGTTACTAGCCATTAGATAATTCATTATGCCCGTTGGCTGGCACCCCACATCTTATAAATAGTTCCTTTGCTAAAGTCTCTTCCCATTGTAATGTGACATCCTTTTCTCCCCCAGGAATTATATAGAGGCCCAGAGGGATTTTTTTTCTCATCGTCTAGGACTATAGTAGTAGCAATAAAGGCATTAGGGCCGGGTGTGGTGGCACATGCCTGTAATCCCAGCACTTTGGGTGGCAGAGGCGAGAGGATTGCCTGAGTCTGTGGGTTCAAGACCAGCCTGGGCAACTTGGCGAGACCTCATCTCTGCAATAAATCAAAAAATTAGTCGGGCGTGGTAGCGCATGCCCAAAGTTTCAGCTACTTGGAAGTATGAGGTGGAAGGATTGCCAGAGCCCAGCAGGTTGAAGCTTGAGGTAGCCATGAGAGTGCCACTGCACTCCAGCCTGAACAATAGAGTAAGATTCCAACTCAATAAACAAGCAAACAAATAAAGAGATAAAATAAAAATAAAGGCATTAGGGAGTTTTATGACCTGTCCTCTTTCCCCATAATTTCCATAGAGCCCCCCTTTCTATGACAGTGTTGTCCCAACCAAGTGTAAAGAATTTCATAAATAAAAATTCAATACCCTCTCCTTTTTCAACATGATGACTCCTGTTCCATCCTACCCACCACATACAGACCAGCTAACATATACAAAATCTGGCTCTATTCTCGGGCTTAACAGCATTAGCAATGTCTGCACACAAACAATATTATCTGCCTTCTCTGCCAATGTCTTAGGCCAATGTAATCAGATTAAAATTTTCCTCAAAGGCAATGGGAAGGAGAAAAGAAATCATAGTATGTACAGCTTAAAATAAGTTGTTAACACAACCGAATATTGAGTGAAATTTTTCTTGTTGCTCCATAATTGGCATTTAGGACCCAAATCTAAGATCAAAAAGCTGCCAAAGTACCCTCATTCTAAAGTAACTGGAACTAGACACCTCTGCCAGGTCTGCTATATAGCAGCCCCTTCTTAATCACTGTCCCTGTAGTACTTAGTCTATATAAGTAAAAGACTAGAAATTGAGGAGAGAGAAAGGGAAAAGGAGAGAACTGTTGAAATCACCAGCCGTTAACTCAAAAAGGAATGCTGCCATCTCTCACTCATCCTTGAACAAAACAAGGAGTCAAGGAAGTACTTCCACCTCTCCCAAGGCAAATGAAAGGAATTCAGAGCAAATCACTTGCAAACATTAAAGGTACCTTCAAGAAAATAAGAACACCATCTCATTTACCAAATGTATAGATGTCACATTAATATTTAGATCAACAGACGGACTGATCTTTCCATTTCAGAAGGGAAAAAAGAGAAAGGCAGACAAGAAGAAAGCCAAAATAAGGATAGATAAACTGCTTGCCCTCAGAGCCATGCTCAAACCATCTTATATGGCAACCACACCTGCGAAGACTGGCTGCCTATGAGTAGCTCCAAAACCAAAAGTCTGTGGGGCATATTGCTGGGGTCAAGAGCTGGAGGGGAGTTGACAAGTTTGAGAGCTATAGCAGAACCCCTACACAGGCAACTGTGCAGTGAGAAACATCCTTCCCACACGCGCAGCCCCCAGAGAGCCCATCTCTGCACCCTGTAGAGTCAGAAGATCAACGTAAGTTCCAGGGAGTGTATCATGTTGCTGTCAATATTATCCAAAGAAGCAGCAATAAAGACAGGATTACAGCTATGGCCAGATAAATAAGAGATCTATGTCCCCATCTTTAGCCCCCTCCATATTGCAATTCTAGAACCAGATGAGGGAAAGAATGAGGCAAAAACGATTAGGTCACTGTCCCTTCCACTGCAGGACCGTCCAGCCTACTGAGGAGGGGGCCAGAAAAGGAAACAAACATCACTTAGGATATACATTTGATGCATTAAATTGAACTTCATGAAAATAAAATTCAAAGTGACCACAAAGCAATGAAATGTGCCCAAGATGTCATTGAAGAACAAAGGTTTTACAGAGAATTTTGTAACGATGGAAACAAAAAATAAAACTGAACTGAGGCCGACCAAGTTTGTGAACTCTTTGTCCACATATGAGATTTTTCATTTTCAGAACTGCCTGCTTGAGAAGGCTTCTTTTTTCTTTCGTCCTCCCTTTCCAACCTGAAAGCTGAATGGATTGTTAAGTCACAAAAGAATACTTTTCTCTCCCCTTTCTGTTTGCCCTTCCCAGACCACCGCATGGCTGTTGCTAGTTTATGCACGTGAATCAGAAAATGGCGCTCCCCGCTGGACTGATGTTGCCCTGCAGACACGCACCCATTGAATGGCACAGTGTTATCTCTACCGCCTCATCTCTTCATATGCTTTTCCTTTCAAGAAAAAAATATTCAGGAACACCAATGAAATAAATATATTTTGACAGAATTCAAAGCCTGTGAAAAATTGATCTTTTATTAGCCTTTGTCCACAAAAGGCAAAGTCAGATATGAGATGAATGAGTCTCATTATTTATACTCTTCCTTTAAAGCCCAAGAGCCCTTTCCTCGCCAACTTGCATTCTCTAGTCTTCTAGTGAGCTCTATTATTCTCAATAACAAGTTGAAATGCATTCAGTGGTTCAGGCAACCCATTTCTTAATTCTACACGTGGTTAGCTGAAACAACTAAATCTTGGATTTTTAGTTGATGTTTGGTGTCAGAAAGATGTTTCAAAGAAAGAAAAGTCTTTCTTCGAAATTCTTAATTTTTCTAAATTCTTGAAAATTCTTCAGTGGCCTCTCACTGAAGATTAAACTCAAAATCCTCTCTAGAAACCTAGAGTTTCTACAGGCTTCCAAACAAAACCAGAAGCAAGGGAGGAGTACAATGGGCTTATATTGCAAAACCTTCATTCTTTTGGCTTCACCTCTGGCACTTTGCATATACGGAAGCATTTATTATAAACATAGGGGACTAAATTATCTAACAAATAAAAATATTTTATTTTGTAAAGCAGTAATAATGCTTTACTTACCTGCATTTTTATTCTACTTGTTTACTAATTTAGGGGTCTGTTTCTTTTCATCATTTATTAAAAATAATATGCTTTCAGTATAGAACAAATTACGAAAGGTGCCCAATATATTTTATCAAGAAGTAAAAATCTAGCACCGCTTAGGCCAAGCAGTACATGCAAGGGCAAGGTAAGATATTTTTAGTTTGAGGGTATTTTGAAGTTACAATAAATATCCTAAACCAATTACTTCATTTTATTTGCAACGCAATGATGTGATAGTAAACCAGCTTCACTGTATGTACCATTCAATTCTGCAGGATATCTCAAGAGACTTTATGCCCTGTGGAACTACAAGGAAATGTTCAACAGCTTATATAATTGAGTCAGCTAAGCTCTCACATTTTCTGCCTCATAGTCTGGCCAAGATAGTAAATGTGTGTTTATTAGTTATGTGTGAATGGATTTTTCCAAAAATTCACTAATGCATGAAACTATAGGTTCCTCTCCTTTTGTTTTTTTTTATTCCTTGTAGTTTATTTTTTGGTGAAAGTGGTCACTTTTCCTATAGAATGTCCCACTGTTGAGTTTTGATGACTGTGTCACTGCAGTGTCATTTAACATGTTCCTCTGTCCCCTGTAAAAAAAAAAGTAATTAGACTTAGAGTTTGACCAGATTTATGTTTCGTTTTGTTTTTCAAGAATAGTTGCAAATGATGCTACATATTGTTATCAGTAGGAGCATAATTTTGAGATGTCTTTAATTTTATGATGTTGTAGTCATTGAAGATTTCAACTTCATTTATTTGGTGCAAAATTTCTATAAAAAGAAATTTCTCCTCATGAACTATCTCATGAGGAGATACCTGGAGATACAGTTCATAGAGGAACAGCAAATTAAATGCTCATTTTTTTCCTTTTATTTGTCAGTTTACAGAATAATGAGTTTTTTCTCTAGCATCCTTCAAATATAAGCAATAGAGTTTTTTCCTTTTGTATCATTGTGAACATATGCATTTAGACATACTTCAGTCCATTGAAGTTGTTATTATTAATGTTCAAATTAACCCATCGTTAGCCAATAGCATCCTCTTTACATTATCTTCTGAGTCCTCTTAATAACATCCCAATAGTCTCTATTATTTCCTTACTTTCTGAGGCTGATCTTATACATGTATAAGACGTATGAGATATTTTCTCTGCACATTTCTCTGGACTTGGTTCCTTTCAGTGGACAATGCTATTTAGGGGCTACAAACTGGGCACTCCTGTTTGTTTTCAAAAGTATCTTGGCTATTTTATTTCTAGATGTTTAGAACATTGTACAGTCTGAAAGCGATTGACACAAAAATACTTAAATCTCAGTCAAGAAAAGACCCAAGGAAAAATGAAGAAGGCTATTTTATGGTAGCCTAATTGCATATCAGTTCATTAGTGAACATTGGCCCATTAAGATTTTTTTTCTACACAGTCTTATAATTGCTAGAACTCACATAAAGAATACTGTGAAAATGAGAGCCTCCCTCCTCATCCTTTCTCGTCCACATGTATAGTGACTTTAATACAGCGCTTGGTGCATAATAAATGCTTCATAAGGGTTAGTTATTGTTTTCATAATTAACTGAGTTCACATCTTTTTTTCCCCCCTCATCTGAAAAGTGAAGGAAGAAAACAAAAGAACTCAAAAGAGAGGGGGAAAAAATGTTCCCCCAATGGCCAAGCCAGAGCTGTTTAGTCTCTGCCTCCATTGCTATCTCATTAGAGAGATCTGAAGACATTTCCCAGAATCTCCTGCTCCCCATTGTTCTGGTTTAGATAAAAGCACTTATGCAAAACTGGATGGTAGAAGAAGAGAGTGAGTGATTATTCTCCAGAACGCTGCAGGCAGCACCTGGACAGGCCTGAGGTTTAGAGGAGCTTCTAAGTGAGCATCTTGAGAATCAATCTGTTGAGGCAACAAGCTGAGATTGACTGATCAATGGCAGAAGCTTCCCGGAGGTTCTTGAAATCTACAGTCACTGATAGGTGAACTTTTGGGAATCTCGGCTCCAGATTTCAATCCTTAGAAATAGCTGCCCTGATCGTCACCCTTCTAGCCTTCTGAATTATATACACCTCCAATTCCCTGTATTAGTTCTTCCAGTTTGGAAGGAGAGTTGTGTTCATTTTCCTGACCAAACTCTGGCTGAGTTTGAGTTACCTTCTCAGTACCCCAGATTGAGAAACTATCTCAGGCTCTTTCCTTGAGCAACTGAGATGTACAACACACCCCACCCCGCCCCCCCTTCCATTTCAAATTTAATCCAGAAGGAGAAGCAAACACCTTTCAATCAATGGGACAGAAGATGGGCTGAATCACCCAAAATATCCTGAATCCTGTCTTTCCCCAGCTCCCAGACAGTTTCAGTCTCTTCAATGGAGACCACATGTATGGGCCTATGACTGCTTTTGCTATATTCAGACACAGATGTGAATTTTTGGAAAACCTAGCTAAAAGGTAATAGAAAAAAGACAAAGCTATTTATTTTCTAAAAAAGAAGAATTTCTTAAATTTATGCTTTTAGAATTAACTACCTTTTGATTGACATACTGAAAATAACTTTTATTCCAGGTAAAAGTATTTAGTAGTGAATCTGTAAGTATATTTAGATATCTTAATCTATGTTGGCATGCATAAGAGTACAGGATAGCAGAAATTTCATCTTGGAGAAAGTACTATGTTCACTCTAAAAGAGAGGCATAAAAATGGACCACGGATTTAAATGTTTAAAGAAAAAAGAAAAAAACCCATATAGGAATGAAAAGTATGCACAAGCAGATTCCTCTAAAACTCAGAAATGGTGCAGAGTTCTGCTTCCGCAGAGTCCAGGGTACCCCAAAAGTGGAGACGGCGTAGGCGTTTGAAGGGAAGAAAAAAGGAGAAAGAGAGAAAGAGAGAGAGAGAGAGAGGGAGAGAAAGAGAGACTGGACACCCGTTATGAGAATGTGGATGCCCTTTAATGTGAGCTAGCAGCGAGCTTATATTTCTCTCTACAAGGGAAATAATCTCTGCAAGTTGTTGTCACAGAGCAAGTTAAAATCATCATTACAAAACAAATAACTTACAACAAATTACATGGATTTTTT
>CAUYQG010031902.1:0-11240 GCA_963574415.1 Tarsius wallacei | reverse complement strand
TTTATTTATTTATTTATTTATTTTTTTGAGTTGGAGTCTCACTCTGTTGCCCAGACTGGAGTGCAGTGGCCGCTCCCGGCCACCGCAGCCTCGACCTGCTGGGCTCCGGCGATCCTTCCGCCTCAGCCTTCCAAGTAGCTGGAATTACAGGCGTGCGCTACCACGCCTGGCTAATTTTTTTTTTTTTGACTTATTGTAGAGATGAGGTCTCGCCAAGTTGCCCAGGTGGGTCTCGAACCCGCGGGCTTAGGCAATCCACTCACCTCAGCCTCTCAAGGCATGGGATTATAGGCTGAGCCACCAAGCCCGGCTTTTGTTCTGTTTCACTTGTTAAATATTTTTCCGTGTTTACATTTTTTTAAAGTAATTTTTTGATTGACTTCAAATAAAAGTGAAAGATAATTTAAAAGAAAAAGGTTTTAATTTATCTAGGTAAACTTCAAGCTCAAATAAGTCAAAGCAAATGATAAAAAATGAACTATCAGATGAAGTTGGAACCTTTATTTAGAAAAAGACTGAGTAACCCAAGTTTCATGTGGTAAAAGTTTTTCTTCCTTTTAATATCAGTTCCTTTTCTGAAATGATTGGTTTTTATATTGTGAAATATATTTAATCCAGAAATATTATTTTTTGTATTTACTATGATGATATTGATTTTACTATTTTCACTTGTCAGCTTCTCTCAGGTAACCAAAAACTAAGAAATATTTCATATCATAACACCATTTATAGCAAATGCCAGTTAGAAGTAAATTCAGGCCGGGCTTGGTGGCTCTATTTGTAGTCCTAGCACTTTGGGAGGCCAAGGCGAGTGGATTGCCTTGAGCCCGCGGGTTCGAGACCAGCCCGGGCAACTTGGCGAGACCTTGTCTCTACAGTAAATTAAAAATTAACTGGGCGTGGTAGCACATGCCTGTAGTTCTAGCTACATGGAAGGATTGCCTGAGCCCAGCATGTCAATGCTGGGGTGGCTGTGAGCATGTGTGCCACTATACTCCAGCCTGGGTGACAGAGTGAGACTCCAACTCAAAAAAAAAAAAAAGAAAGAAGTATATTCAATTAATAAAGCATAATTTAATTTAAATTTTCTTTACACAAAGTATATATTTGTGCTTACTATTTTAAACATTGGAATAAATTGTAATGAAAATTGATCTGGCTATTTGTCTATCTCTTTCTTTCTACATATTGTCTTACCCCAAAACAATTTAAGGCTGTTAAAAAATACATGTTACCTTTTCACTAAAGTTTGTGTTTATTTTATTATGGAAATAAAATAAACTTCTTATGTAAAATTAAGAAATGGAAAAAAAGAAGAAAAGGAGGAATCACCTTAATTCATATCACTCAAAGAAAAAAATTCTACATTTTGGCCCATTGCTTTTCAATCTCTTTTTAATACCTTGAAAAAAACTTCATTTTAAAAAGCATATGTAATATGAAAAATTCTTTCAACATTCTAGGTAGCTTTTATTATTATCAATATTAAAATACCTTTAAGGATAGAGAAATTTATTCATTGCTTATGGTTGTAGAGCAATAAATAAAGCAGTCAGGGTTAAAGTATTTAAGGCAGAAGGAGAAGGTGCTTCCAGACCTCTGAAATGGAACAAATTAGCTATAATTACATAATGAACTTGACTTTGGTTTTCTCACCACTGAAGCTAAATAAGAGTCATGGTGCTGATAAATTTCATTTTATCACTGGAGAAAGCATGATAGATAATTCATCCAGAGTGACAAAATATTTTCTGAAACTGATCTCAGAGCATCCATTGGCTTAGGGTATAGAATATTGATGAAAATGTTGATAAAGTATTTTTATGCTTTCTTTGAAATTTTATCCATGGTACTTTTATTTTAATGTGTATGCTGTGTGGTATTTGTACTAGTAATATTTACATACTTAAAGGGTGTCTGATTTCAGTCTTCAAGCAAAATAAGATTTTTTCCAACTTTAAAAAAAATTTTTAGACTTCAAGATTTAGGGAAATTGAATACATCTCTTAAATGATCAAAATTGTGTTACTAGACTATCCCTAAGAGGTCACCTATTTAGAAACCTATTGTCACTAGAACAAATCCCTCTTCGATTTGTCTTGGTCATGGCTTTCTTCAGCCTGCCCAGGTGTGCTCTGTTTGGAAAACCAGCCAAATATGCTTTAATGCTGACCCTTAATTCATTAATTTTCAATCTATAGCATGCAGTGTACAATTTTTTAGAGAAATATTGTTAATATAATGAAGAAAGGGTAAGTCTGTTTTCTTATAAAAGTGTTAATTTACTCCGTAACTTGTAAACATTACTTTGCATAAAGCAAACAGATTGTTAGGAGTCATAACTGTCTTTTAATATTATTGAAGATTTAACAATCTCCTATGATTTTAATTTTCATAAATGAAACTTTCAAAAAACATTTCTTTAACTACATTTTTACTTTAAACTTAGAACTTTTTGTATTAGACCACTTTGAAGTCACTCACTGATCAAATTAAAAATAATAGTAATAGAAACTTCAGTGAGTATAGATTGAGCAGAGTAACACTTAGGACGCTAATAAAAATTTGAAATTAGAGACTGCGTGCAGTGACTCATGCATGTAATATCAGCACTTTGGGAGGCTGAGGCTGAAGGATTGGTTGAACCCAGGAGTTCAAGACTAGCTGGGCAACATAGTCTCATCTCTAAAAACTAAATTGCCAGATGTTGTGGTGTGCATCTGTAGTCCCAGCTTCTCAGTAGGCTGAGGTGGAAGGATTGCCTGAGCCCAGGAAGTCTAGGCTGTGGTAAGCCTTGATCATGCCACTGTACTCTAGCCTGGGTGACTGAGTGAACTCCAACTTAAAACAAAAAAAGAAAAAAATTGAAATTGGAGCCAAATAGCCACGCGGGTTTTAAAAAGTGGTACTAATAAATTTGTCAGTGTGCCTATATGGAGAGTACTACATTGTGGCACATGTAGATTTAGTGTTTTTTTGTTTGTTTTTATTTGTTGTTTTAAGCAACCATGATATACAAGAAACATTTTTCTGATATAGCCTAGAAATAGATAAAATTATCCCGAGCACTTTGAAAATAACTCAGCAAGCTTCAGTTTTAACTCTGTGCTAGATGCTTTGCTTGGTGCTGTGTTAACAGGCACTATATATAGATTATCTCATATAGTCTGCCTAGCAGTCTTATGAGTAGATCTTATACCCACTTTACAGAGGTGGAAGTTGAGGCTAAGAGAGGTTACAAGATTTACATTGTTAGTAAGGGATGGTCTTGGACTGCAGATTTTGAACTCTAAACTGCTAAAAACATTTTCTATCCTTTCCCCCTAGAATAGCCCTACCATTACTCTCCTATTTATTCTTTATCAGAAAGTGATTCTTCCTTCATCTGAACTAGGATCCTGTATAGTCTGTGCCAATTCTCAAAATATGGTTTTGTGTTGTAGCTCATTCTGCAAATGGTGTGTGTTAATCTGTCCTTCCTTGCGGTCTCCAAGAAGCAGTGACTGCCTTGCCCTCTCTGTGGTGGCCAAACACTGACCACTTGTTTAACTAACAACTGGAGTTTGTATTCGTCAGGTAGCACAGGCTCCACAAGGACATTAGCTTTAATTTAAGAGATTGTGAACAGTGGAAAGGGAAGTTCCAAGTAGATCATTCACCTCCACTGATTCTAATTTGGCTCAAATATTTTGCTGTGCTTTCCCTAAAGTACTAATAAGGATTTAAATTTTTGTGTTTCTTCCACAATGGTATGGTGCCAGTGAACCATAGACTCATTTTCCCTGAAATATTAACCATCACATTTTTTGTTCTGCATTTAAGTATTACAAGTGTGGAAAAAAATGATATGGAACATAAAAGAATCCAAATTAATTCTGTTTTCCTATGTTATGAATCTGTATTATTTTGACCATATTTGCTTCTCTGTTTTGAAAACTATTTGATAATTGAGTGGTGGATGCAGATCTCCTTAATTTTGAAAAAAGGCCTATGGGCTCAAGTCAATCTAACTACTATCTCAAAATAAAAATGGAAGCTCTCTTTAATGTATTGTATGAAATCTGCACCAAAGAGAGATCTTATGTTTAGCATTTTTGAGTATATTTTTGGGGGGGGAGGTAGAGTAACAGTAATTGTACTACTCTTGGTAGACTAACATGATTTTATTTGGGACAATCTCTTTTTCATTTGCTTCAGAAATTTCTAGGGGAGCTAGCCAAATACTTCGTTACATGGCATTAATGTTTCTAATGAATCAGGATTCTTAGATTTCAAAGACAATTACCAACATAAAAGTGTTTGTAAAAAGATATTTCTATGGGCGCTTTGTTTTAAAAATTATTTCTCAATGCTATTCATTAAGTTATTTTTGGTTTTCTCTGTTAAAAAGATAAATTTTTGTCCATGGGATTTCTTCTTCTTTTTTTTTTTTTTTTAGAAGATTGCTCCTCATACCATTCAGTATTCCTCATGTGCATTTTTTTCCATAAAGCATCTAATATCTCTCTTGTATGAAAACATGTCTTCATAGGATTTCTATTCAGAGAATCTTTCTTAAAACGTGTTTTAAGGCATGCAGTACTATATCAGACATCCCATAAGTCAGCACTCTTTTTTTAACAAAGTGGTGCAGACTTTACCTAATGTACTCTAGTCTTTTTCTCAGTTCATATTTCTTTCTGAAGGTCACAGTGATCAGCCACAAACTAAGTTTCAGTCCTGGAGATCTTTTTTAGTGTGTAAAAGACCACTGGACAGGGATCTCCAGCTTGAAATGGGAGGCTGTAAAGACACACACTGTACTCTGGGTTGTTTCTAACTGTATGGAGCTGTGCTCCATCATGATGAGTGTGCCTCAGGGGGATTCCTGTGTGCCAGAGCCTTTGCCTGCACCCAAAGGGTCAGTGGGGAGCCAGTTGTAAGGATTGCCATTGAAGGAGATATTTAAGTGCTAGACATACTGGGAGACTTCTAGGGTATCAGAACATGTTACTAGGTAAGAACCCTGCATAATAAGTGTTTATATAGGAATATGTCATAGGTGAATTTTTTTCTCTGTAGGAAGTTTAAAGTGGGTTCTGCAAGTGCCAGGGCTGGGGGATATTTAAGAGTCACTAAGATTTCTTTATTTTCTATATCCATTCCAGGAAACTTTTTTCTGTCTGGTAACTGTCCATATTGTTTTAGGGCAGAGTTTCTAAACAATAGGGTACTCTTTCCCTCTCACACCCAAGGGCACACCCTAAAATAGTACCCCTATAGTTGAGATTTGAGGGAGCCAATTATTAACTACCCTTTCCTCTTTGATTACTTAGAGACAATGGTTCCCCCTATACTCATACCTAAATTTTAAATTTGTATATGTGAAGAACAACTACTTTTGCTCAGTTTTTGTTTCCTTTCTACATTTCAGTAGCTTCAGCTATTGGAGAAATGAATTATGGTCCAGGCTGTATTTAGAAGAGAGGGCTTATTATGCTCCGTGAACCACTGTGTCTGGAGCACATAGTATAAGCAGGTGATGGTGGATTCCTTTTTGCTTTTTTAAAAGAGATGTGTTCTTGACACACATCAAATGGCAACAACATTTTTCAAGTACTCTGAATCCTCTTGTTATTTAGTTTGCCAAAATTTTGTGGAAGATTTTATTAAAGCCTCTTGTTGGTAGATATTAGAGGGAGGAAGGGATAAAGGGTTGGTGCTTGCTTAATGTTCATCACTTATCTTCTTAGGTATCTTGATTCTGCTCATTATTTTTTAAAACCAGCAACAACACTGTGTATAGTTGAGGATCTTTATTTTCAGGCAACAGAGATAGACTCTGAGTAACTTAGACAAGAAAAAAGGAAATGAGAGAAAATCTGAGGAGCCAGGTCTAGGGAAGACAGGATTCAAGATAGGATTCAAGAAGATGAGATTTAAGTGATCTCATCTTCAGGAGGGTTCTTGCAGAAAGAATTAGCTCCCAGTTTTGGCGGCAATTCTCATATTGGCTTGACACATTCTTCACTGGTTATCTTTTGGCAGTTTGGGGCTACTTTTATTTACAGATCTTTTGGAAGCCAAGCCTAATTCTGTTCTCAGAACCATTCATGGTTTTTTCTGCCCATTCATATTTTGGGATTTGTTGTAGATGTTTTCCAGAGTAGGAAGCGGTGGTTGGGCTTTACTGTCCTACTTGCTCTTTTTTAGAGGAGAGTCAAAGAGATTATAAAAAATTAGATCACTGCGGTCATTTTCCCATAATTCTTTCTTGCTTGTTTTAAAATCTCTACTGAATCTTGAGTTATATTTCTTTTTATTCTAACATTAACTTCCTTTTTCTAAATCTTACAAGGATTGTTGATGGTACTTGTCTTTCTGACTTTGTTAATATTGTCTATTTTGGCCAGGCTTGGTGACTCAAACTGTAATCCTGGCACTTTGGGAGGCCGAGGCAAGTGAATTGCCTGAACCCATGGTGGGTTCGGGACCAGTCCGGGCAACTTGGCAAGATCTCGTCTCTACAATAAATAAAAAATTAGCCGGGTATAGTAGCACGTGCTTGTAATTCCAGCTACTTGGAAGGCTGAGGCAGAAGGCTCGCTGGAACCCAGTAGGTCAATGCTGGGGTGTCTGTGAGTGTGCTACTGCACTCCAGCCTGGGCGATGGAGTGAGACTCCAACTCAAAAAAAAAGAAAAAAAAAAATCTCTATTTTATCTCTGTATTCTATTTCATTTTAAAAAATATTTGCTTTATAATTTCCAACCTTATGCTTTTCTCTATTTTCTATTTTTAAATTTAAGTCCTTGACTTACATGTTTAGCTCATTTATTTTCAGTTTTTCTTTTTCAAACATAAATATTTAAAGTTATTAATTGTTCCCATAAGTTTTACTTTAGCATTATCTCACAAGTTTCAGTATTTTTTCCATTATCTAGTCCTAATATACTTTCTAATTTTCATTGTAATTCTTTGATCCTTTATTGGGTATCTTTTTGTTCCTGGTTTTTAATGTAATCCTCTTGCGGTTGAAGGAAATAATCTATATGATATTGCTTCTTTGCAATTTTTGAGATTTGTTTTGTGGCCTAGTGTGTGGGCACTTTTTGCAAATGTCCAATGTGTGCTTGAAAAGAATGTGTGAATATACCTTCATATAATAGGTGTAAGTAAATTATAGAGCTACTTATTCTTTGCTTGAACTGTGAAATAGTTTATTTCTTTAATTTTTTTTGATTTTAGAGTTGTGGGGGTACATGTATGGATTTACTACATAAGTAAGTTGTACTCAGCTGAGGTTTGAGTTTCTAGTGAGCCTTCTCTACCTGATAGTAGACCTGATATCCAGTGTGTGGTTGTGTGTCCCTTATCCCTCCTCCTTCTCTCTTTTCTTTAGCGGTGTCTACTGTATGTTGTTCCCACCTTTGTATTCATGTGACCTTACTCATCAGGGCCTCCTTATGAGTGAGAATATGTGGTTTTTGTTTTTTTTTGTTTCTGTGATAGTTCACTTAGAATGATGGTCTCCAGCTACATCCATGTTGCTGCAAAGGACATGATTTTATTCTTCTTTATGACTGCATAATATTCCATCTGTATATGTACCACATTTTCTTTATCCAGTCCACTTTTGATGGGCATCTGGGTTGGTTGCGTATTTTTGCTGTTGTGAATAGGCTACAATGAACATACATGTGCAGGCGTCTTTTTGGGAGAGAGATTTATGTTCCTTTGGGTATAGCCCAGAAGTGAGATTGCTGTATTGTATGGTTGCTCAATTTTAATTCTTTGAGAAAATGCCTCATTGCTTTCCAGAAAGGTTGAACTAGTTTACATTTCTACCAACAGTGTAGAAGCATTCCCTTTTCTCTGCAACCTCATCTGCATTTATTGTTTTTTGACTTTTTACTGATAGTCTTCCTTATGGGTGTTAGGTGGTATCTCATTGTAGTTGGTTTTTTTTTTTTTGAGTTAGATTCTCACTCTGTTCAGTGGCACTATCACGGTCACCACACCCTCAACCTGTTGGGCTCAGGCTATCCTTCCACCTCAGCCTTCCAAGTAGCTGGTACAACAGGCAAACACCATCATGCCCAGCTAATTTTTTTGATTTATTGTAGAGATGGGGTCTTGTCATATTGCCCAGGCTGGTCTTGAACTTCTGGGCTTAAAGTGCTGGGATTACAGGTGTGAGCCAACGCACCTGGCTCATTGTAGTTTTGATTTTCATTTCTCTGATGATTATTGGGCTAAGCATTTTCTCATGTTTTTCTGCCTGCTTAAATGTCTTCCTTTAAGAAGTGCCTGTTCATGTCCTTTGCTTACCTTTTAATGGGGTTGTTTTTCTCCTGCCAATTTGTTTTAGTTCCTTGTAGATCCTGGATGTTAGGCCTTTGTTGGATGCAAATATTTTTTCCCATTTCATGAGTTGTCTTTTTACTCCTTTGATGATTTCTTTTTCTGTGTGGATAGTTTTTAGTTTGGTAAGGTCTCCAGAAAAGAGAGAGTTTATAGTATCTTTTGATAGTAATTGAATGACTAATTCTCATCTGATACCTACTATATTCCAAGTACTTCTTTAACTTATTGTGTTTTGGTCATTTTTCCTTACAGGTCTTTTATTTGTACTTTATATATTTTGAGACTGAGTACATTTGTTACTAGGTACAATAACTCTTGGTGATTGGAGTCTTTTATCATTGTGTATTGACTTTCTGTATCTCTGTTAATGTATTTAACACTAAAGTATTTTTTTCTGACATTGATATATGTATGCAGGCTTTTTTCTAGTTAATGTTTGCCTGACATAGCCTTTCATCCCACTTTTTTATGTCCTTTGGTTTGAAATATGTCCATAAACAGCCTATGGGTGGATTTGATTTTTATGCAGTTTTATTTAGGAGTATAGTGTGGTAGTTAAAAGCATAAACTTTAGAGCAAGATTTCTTGGGTTTGGTTTGCTGTCTAGGGTGTTGATATTTGGCAGCTAGAATTCTATATTTGGGGATGGAAGGCATTTTGAGTTTGTTTCATTTAGACTTTTAATGTCTTCTCATGTTTTTTGCCCCATTCGTCATCTCTGTTCTTTCAGAGGTGAGGTACCTCATGTATTCAAGTTTTGTTTTTGTTTTTTTAAATTTTAAAACAGATTTTATTAGAGAAAGAAGAGAGGAAGGAGAGACATGGCAGAACTGGCATGGGTGAGAGAAACTGCCATATTCAGGTTCTGATTTTCTATAGGATTCTGTTCTTATCCTTTCAGTATCACCTACCACATTTCCTTTATGGTATCATTCCTTAGTCAAGTTTGTACTACTCCATCAACTTTTTATCTCTTGAAAATATGTTGAAGTATCTCTAGCATAGGCATAATAAGACTGCTTACCTAACAGAAATGTTTCAAGTTAGTATGAGTTGGTAGATAGTGAAGAACTTTGCACAGTGCCTGGCACATCAGAAGTGCTTAGAAAGAATTGTTCTGTTTGGTCATTGATGTTATTGTTATTGTTTGGCTTTTAGTGCCCTTGACTACCCTTGAAATTATCTATAGTCCTGTCTGATCCTTGTCACTATTAATTTTACCATCAAATTTATTATTTTTATTTTGTAATTCAAGTTTTTAAAAAGGTTTGGCTGGGCTCGGTGGTTCAGTTTGTAATCCCAGCACTTTGGGAGACCGAGGCGAATGGATTGCCTGAGCCTATGGGTTCGAGTCTCACTCTGTCGCCCAGGTTGGAGTGCAGTCGACATGCTCCTGGCCACCACAGCCTCAACTTGCTGGGCTCAGGTGATCCTTCCGCCTCAGCCTTTCAAGTAGCCAGGAGTACTGGTGCGCACTATTACGCCCATCTAATTTTTTGATTTATTGTAGAGAAGAGGTCTCACCATGTTGCCCAGGCTGGTCTGGAACCTGCGGGCTCAGGCAATTCTCTCACCTTGGCCTTTCAAAGTGCTGGGATTTTAGGCTTGAGCCACCGTGCCCAGCCAGTTTAATGGAATTTAAAAATAATCTCTCAGAAAGAATGAATTAATACTTAAACTACATGATAACTTAAGACAAAGGTATTATATTTGAAAGGGTATAGAATACTTTCAACTAGTTGATGGACTGGAGTTTGAATTTTCTATGAAGAAATTATTATCTCTATGAGGTGAAGTTTTTTTTATTTAAGTGGGAATCTCTGCATTTTAATTGAATTTAAGTTTAAAAGAATATTAGTGGTGGTAATAGTTGTATAACAATGTGAATATATTTACCGATACTGAACTGTACATTTAAACATGGTTGAAGTGGTAAATTTTATGTTATGTATATTCTACCACAGTTTAAAAAAGGATCTATTTTTGTATAAGTGTCTCACCTTGAAGGTGAAAGAAGATGTTTATCGATGTGAACATCTAAATTTTAAGGGACCATACTTATGGAGTAAGCAGAACATATTGGTTGATTGATGTTTTCTTTCTTCGGCTATGTAGTATGCTTCTCACTCATTTCCTAATGTGGAGTCAATTTTTTTTTAACAGGAAGGAAAAGCTGATGCGGTGTTCTCAATGCCGAGTTGCCAAATACTGTAGTGCTAAGTGTCAGGTAAGACTTTTCAGCTATATATAAGTGAAACCTTCACATTTTTTACTCTTAAAGTCGTCCTTTATTGTCCTTGTTGGCCTATTTCTATGTTTGACACCTAAGACTTATTTTTTACTTATTTTTTTCTTCAAGTTTAAAATTAGTATTTGTGTATAGTTAAAAGTAATGTGTGTATATATGTCTACGTCTCTCCATCTTTTTGCCCCCTGACTTCAATTCCATTTCCCAGAAACGGTCACTGTTAGTTAGGTTTCTTATGTGTCTTTGAAGCATTTGCTTGTGCAAACACATTTGTATATCTATATATCCAGTGTTTAAAACACAAATATTGGCTAATCTGGCACAAGTTACTGTGTAACTTGATTTTTTTTTCATATAATAATCTATTTAGAGGAACATTTGGTATCATTTCATATATTTCATTATAGGAATTGACCGTGATCTAATTTCCCCATTAATGACTGTTTAAATTTTTTCCAACATTAATATTTCCAGTAATGCACCCAGCATCCTATTTTGCATATTTTTGCATACTTCTGCAAATTAATTGTAGGATAAATTCTTCCTAGTTGTATTAATTAGTGGAAGTATATGTGCATTTTGAATTTTTTTTTTTTTTTTTTTGTTTTTGTTTTTTTAAATTTTAAAACGGATTTTATTAGAGAAAG